>JAHIAM010005802.1:0-46000 GCA_021605205.1 Aegilops longissima | reverse complement strand
TGCATGTAGGTTTGCTCACAGGTCGCCCCGAGGAGGAGATGCCCAGCCTTCGGGTGATCTTCTTCCGAATCGCGCTACCGCACTAACGAAGTTCGGGCAGTGATGAAAGGCGCTGCCAGGCCTTGTGGCTCCTTTTATCTCCTCGCTCAAGGCATTGGGGAGCTGGCAGAGCGCTTCAAGGAGCACGGCGGCATCCGATTATGGAAGATATCGCCTGCCGCCAAGGCGCCAGGAGGCTCGGCCATGGTAAAGACGCTGCACACGGTTGTTGACCCAAACCACATGGCCGAGGTCGAACTCAGGCCCTGATGGGAAGGAGATCCTCAGAAGCTTAGTGTACGCCAAGTAGAATTGGCCGCCAAGTATTCCCAACAAGATTGAAAATTAGATAGCCTATTAGATGGCATTGAGGAGGAATACAATGAGTCGAGTTGACTATGTAAAAATATGACATGAAAAATGTCTTCTAGACGGATTGTTGATCGCTTGTCATAGCGGACCTTTTCGCTTCGACCTCGTGACCCAATAGTCCGGAGGTGTCCGAATACCTTCGTGGTTATATAAGAACCGGGTATGCATGGAGACAAGGCGAGGGTCATTATTGCTGTACGCATAAGTGCCCAACTAGTTATGTTATATTACATGGATAGTAAGAAACATCTTCCAGGAGAATAGTTCTGCTAAGGGTTCCTTTCTGGGATGCATGCCCTAAAGTGTATGTCAAACTGCTAGAAAGCAGAAAATCATCCGGGGCAGATGGGTAAATAGTTAAAAATCATCTTTCAGTTCACCGATCAATATTCCCTTAAGAACGCTTAGCTTTGCTTCACCCAAGATGAGGTACACATCCGGCCGACCCGGCAAGAATAATCGCAGAGGTGCTCCTTTACCACCCAGCCGAACAATCGGGAACGAGGGGTAAGCACAGGAGCCAGCAACCCAGCTTGGTCAAAACTTAAGTCATATCGATGCATATAATGGTGAATAAAAGGTACATGCGAAGTTTGACGCATGTGTTGGGCATGAAGCTCAGATAAATAAGCTTCGTCGTAAAGAAGCCCCTGTATAATGAGCGCAGATAAAGGCCAAATATGTGCTAACAAAGCGCAAACGAGCCTCTAAAGGCTTCAGAAGAAGGAGGAGGAAGGAGAGAAATAAAAGACAGCAAAATAGAAAATGTGGACGAGGAAGGAAACGAACTTGGAGTCCGCGCTTAGGCGAGAATCTTCAGAGACGGGCTGCGCTCCATGAGTTCGCTCGAGTCGGTTATCCGATGCGTTTGCAGACGGTATGCTCCGCCGGTCAGACCTGGTCGATGATGAAGGGACCTTCCCATTTGGGCTTGAGTTTGTCCTTTTCTTGTCCGCGGGCGAGAACTAGTTCGCCAACGTTATAAGCTTTGGCCCGCATTTCCTCGCTTTGATATCTTCGAGCTCGCTGTTGATAGAATGCGAACGAAGCTTTTGCAACATCGCCTCCTCCTCCAATGCGCCCAAACTGTCCCGCCGACGATCTCGGCTTCTTTCTTCATACATGCGCACGCCGAGGTGAGTGATGTATTATGTCGCAGGCAAGACTGCTCGCGGCCGCACACCATAAAGAATGGTGTGAATCCGTAGTACGACGGCGTGGTCCGCAGCCCCGTAGTACGGAGTCGAGCCTCAACCCAAAGGCGTGTTAGATTCCTTGAGGGATCGCACTAGTCCGGGTTTAATGCCGCCATGATTAGACCGCTTGCTCGCCGACTTGGACCGCTGGTTTGAGGGTGATAGATCGAGGCGAGTCGAGCTTGATGCCCATGTTTTGCACCATAATTTGACCTCATCGGCCGTGAAGTTGGTACCATTATCGTGATGATACTGGGGGACACCGTAATAAAGGCACTACCCCGATATGAAGTCTATCACCGTGCGGATTCAGCCGCTTTAATGTGCTTGGCCTCTATCCATTTGGTGAATTTATCCACCATGACCAATAGGTATTTTTGCTTGTGGGTTCCTCCCTTAAGGAGTCCAACCATGTCAAGCCCCTGCACCGCGAATGGCCAGTGATGGGTATAGTTTTGAGGGCGGTGGGTGGCATGTGGCTTTGGTTAGCAAAGAGCGGCAACCGACGATCGTTGACTAAATCCTCAAGATCTCGCCTGGGCCGCGGCCAATAAAATCATGTACGGAAGGCCTTGTTTACAAGGGCCCGGCTGCGCGTGGTGGCCACCCAGTCCGCATGAATTTCAGCCAGAGGTTTCTTCTTCCTCTTCGGAGATACACCTTTGAAGGACTCCTATAGTGCTTTTCTTATAAAGCTCTCCTCATGGACTTTATAGGCTTTAGATCGCCGCACTATGCGCGTAGCCTCATTTTTGTCTTCGGGAGTTCCTGCCTAGTTAGGTAGGCTAGAATGGTTCCGCCCACGGGCGATAACCGCCATTATTTCGTGGGGAGGGTGTTATCTCGTGGCAGAGCCTCCGATTGTGTCGAGTGTTCGCCACGCAAGGCGGTTGGGTCCGGATTGTTATTTCCGACTCTTCCCATAGTACGGATGGCTTGAACAGCCGCTCCAGAAGATGTTGGGCGGACGGATCGCTTTTGCACCGCGCGCGCTAATATGCCCGCCACCGTTGTTATCCCGGCTATATGATGAAATTCGAGCCCTTCAACTGCGGCCGACATTTTTAGGACTGCATTGCGGTATGCTGCCATTTTCGGATCTTTGGCATCAAAGTCTCCGCTTATTTGAGATATCGCGAGGTTCAATCCTCACAAGACCTCTAGGCGCTTAATGCCCATGGAGACCGCCATCCGGAGGTCGTGCGTATGGGCCTTGTATTCGCTGCGTTGTTGGAGTCCATATACATTATCTCAAGGACGATTGGATCAGGTCCTCGGTTGGGGACGCCAGACGACGCCACCCCGTCCGCCAACATTTTGGAGCCGCCAAAGTGCATGATCCAATTGAGTATGCGCCGCACTTTTTAGGGAGTTCGCTTCGTCCATTCGCCACGGTCGCCAAAACCTGCGACTTGATAGCTCGTCCGTGGCTTATAGGTTATGTCGAATGGAAGGAGCTCTATGGCCCATTTAGTAATCCGCCCATCGCGTCATGTTGTTCATAATGTCGTTAAGAGGTACTTCGAGGCTACCGCTATCGAACACTCTTGAAAGTAGTGTCGCAGCTTCCGGATGCCATGAACACAGCGATGCTATCTTTTGATAATGTGGGTACTGGACTTGCATGGAGGAGGACAAGGGACACGTAATAAACCGGTTTTTGAAGAGGGAATCGTGTCCGTCCGCTTCACGCTCGACAACGAAAGCACCGCTACTGACAACTTGATGTGTTGCGCGATATATAATAGCATTGGTTCGCCCATGTTGGGTGCGCAAGACCGGATTTGTTGCCAATATGGCTTTTATCTCTTCGAGTCCGCCAGGGCGGCATCCGCCCACTCAAGTGTTCGTGCGGCGGAGGAGGCGGTAAAGGGTAACGCTTTTCTCCCAAACGGACATAAAGCGGCTTAGAGTCGCCACGCATCCCGGCCAATTTTTGTATTTGTTTGAGGTCTTTGGGATATCCAATTGTGACAGAGCTCGGATCTTGGCTGGGTTTGCTTCAATTCCTCTACCGACACAATGAAGCCGAGAGCTTTCCGCCGGAATGCCAAGACGATTTTTCCGGATTGAGCTTGATGTCATTTTTTCAAGATTGTCGAATGTGAGCCTCAAGTCATCTACTAGAGTTTCGACATGCTTGGTTTTGACGACCACGCCATCTACATATGCTTCCACCGCTTTGCCGATCCGGTTTGCCGACATGTCCAATCATGCGCCGATATGTTGCGCCGGCGTTTTTAGCCCAAGGGCATTGTGTTGAAGCAGAATGGGCCGATGGAGTGATGAATGCTGTTGTAGCTTGGTCTGCTCCGCCATCTTGATTTGGTGGTAGCCGAGTACGCCGAGGAAGCACAATGAGTCGTGGTCCTCGTCAGAAGGCCGATAATTTGATCAATTCGAGGAGGGGAAGGGATCCTTGGGCAAGCCTTATTAAGGTCTTTAAAATCAACACATAGGCGCCAGGATTTATCCTTCTTGGTACCATCACCAGGTTTGCTAGCCAGTCCGATGTTTTATATCTCCGATGAATCTGCTTCCAAAAGTTTGGCTAGCTCTCTCCCATGGCCTGCCTCTTGGGTTCGAAAAGCGCCAAGAGCCTGCTTGATCGGCTTGAATCCTTTAGGATATTTAGGCTGTGCTCGCCAGCCGACGGGATTCCCGGCATGTCTCAAGGGTGCCAGCAAAGATGTCCCGCTTTTCTCATAGAAATTTCGAAAAGCGGCATCTACATCGGGTTTAATTGTGCCCCAATGGAGGCCGCTTTTGCAGTGGTCCGCTGGTGGACTTGGAATTTGACTATTTCATCCGCTGGTTTAAAAGAGGAGGACTTGGATCTTTTATCAAGTATCACATCATCCCTGTTCACCGTGGAGCGATCACGCTGTTCCTCGGCCGCTAGGGCTTCGGATAGTGCCTCGAGGGCTAGTGCGGCTGTCTTGTATTCGGCGCTGAGTGCTATGTTTGGATCACTAGCAGAGTGATGATTCCGTTAGGTCCGGCATTTTAAGCTTCATGTACCCATAATGGGGTATAGCTTGAAAAATTGTGAATGCCTCTCGCCCTAATAAAGCGTGATATCCGCGCTGAACGGGCCACTTGAAATGAGACCTCCTCGACCAGTAATTGTCCGCGAAATAACACTACGCCCAAGCAGTGATTTTTCCTGTGCAGCATGCTTCCTGCTAGGGATTATTCCTCTAAAGGTTGTGCTGCTTCGCCAATGTGGTTCCAGCCTATTTCATTTTTCGAGGGTTTCATAGATGAGGTTTAGTCCACGCCGCCATCCATGAGTACCTTAGTAAGGAGAAAGTCGCCCACTATCGGACCGAGGACCAATGCGGCCGGTGCTCGGGCTGTTCGAATTTAGGTTCGCTACTAGCATTAAAGGTAATAGCCGTGTCACCCATGGATTTATTGTTGCTACTTGGTAGACTTCGCAAGGTTGTGGAGTGTTCGCTGCATGTTATTTGATGCGAAAGTATCTAAGACTGTTAACACCGTGATGGTGTTGCCGGGCTGATTCAAGCTAGAAGCTCTTCGCCACTTTTGGCCACCTGCCGAGTATCCAACATGCTCAAGGCTATGAGTTGGAGTGGCGCCTGTAAGTGAATTTTGCAGGTCCGCTTAGCCAACCTTCCAAAGACGGTTCTGCACTTTTAGGGGTTTTGGTTTTTGGTGTTTAACCTGTGCTTGGTAATGATGCACCCTTTTATTTCGGACTAGGATGTATTCGGGCCGGATTATCCCAAAATTTACTTTTGGTTTTCCAGCACTTCCATCGCACAAGATTTTTTTACTATGGTCACCAAGTCAGAAAGCGTGTAATTTCAAGAACGACTTATGGCGCGAGGATTCCTTGTCCGCGCAATTATTGCAGAAAATTGGGATTGCGCCCTCCTCTCGGTAGTCCTTTATCCCGTCCATAACCAGGAGGAATCGCCCAAGAATGATGTACTCGCTTCAGCGGCTCTGCCAATTCGGATAGATCGCTAATGTTTGGGTGGGCGATGGATCTCGATCCGAACCCCGTCCAATTTAAGACTCAGGGCCGGAAGTTTCCGAACTCGAAGTTTGGATTTTGAATGCTATCCAATGAATCCATCCGCCGCCGACTTTAAGTTCGTGGCTTGATCGACATCCGCCCCTCTCAAGGGAATCCGCATGGAGGGATCGAACCGGACGTAATCTAGTCCTTAAGATAGAAGAAGAATCGCCGCATTGCTCCTCTATCACAACAACATGATGGGTAGCCCGGGAGAGTTGATCTCTCTCAGATCGGTTTTAGACCCAATCCGTCCGTAGTCCGTGGCGACTCCTGGGGCGGGCGATGCGATCCAAGAGCTCGCTTACGGAGGAGAGCTCGATCGATCTAACTATTTGGCAAGTTCTGAATTAACGGAAGATTGGTTTCGGCGACTCGAGAAGTCATCGCTGCCACTGGTGGCCGAACCGGCGGTCATAAGAAACCACCTAGTCAAGAGTCTCACCAGGGCCAAGGCTCTTTTGGCGATAATATCGCTTTTAAATACGGATGAGGCATCCTTCCCGACGGCGACGCACACGAGGAACTCTCAATGAAAGCACCAATGTCGGTGTCAAACCGCGGATCTCGGTAGGGGGTCCCGAATCAGCGCCTAGGCGGATGGTTACAGGAGACAAGGGACACGACAGCTTTTACCCAGGTTCGGGCCCTCTCGATGGAGGTAATAATTCTACCCTGCTTGATTAATATTGATGATATGGGTAGTGATGAAGTCATGTACCTGGGTAGGGTCATAGACCTGCCCAAAGGTACCTCCACAAGGACACTCACAAGAGAAGCAGCCTTCCAAATGACCTGGTAGGCTTCCACTGACCGATTCAAAGACACTGACTATGAAGACCCACTCACCACCAAGAGTCCAAGAGCCACTCGGTGTCCAAACGGTCTGTAGTTAAATAGTCTTTATGACCTTAATGACACTTTATGTAAGGCATGCTACAAGAATGCCTAGCTTTAACGCACCTTAAACCCTCTACTACGGGCTGGCTGGGGTCCCAAGCACTTATATAAGCCACCCTCCACAGTAGAAGGGTTCGCACTCAGAACACACACGATATAATCCAAATGACCGCCTCCGGCCCGAGACGAGGGCTGTTACTTCCTCCGAGAAGGGCCTCGAACTCAGAAATCCCTTGCGATACAACTACTCCATAGCTAGGATCTTGCCTCTCCATACCTACCCCCCATTCTACCGCCGACTTAGAACCACGACAGCTTGGCGCCCACCATGGGGCAGGTGTGTTCTAGCTAATTGTTGGAGAAGTTGGGATTCTCTCGATCTCCCAGATCATGGTTTCAGGTGGAGTTCTCGTCGACGGCCACGAGATCCGCCTCTGTGCGCCACGCTCACATCGATGACTCCGCTTGGCTTCAGGAGGCTCCACTCGACGTGGACGCGATCCCCATCCGCTGGGCGACGACTTCGCTGCGTGTGTCCACGGGCGCCTCCTCGATACAACCGCCGACCCAAGATGGGTCGGCCCTCGCTGCTGTTCACTCCCAGCCTCCCACCGCAAAGCTGCCCGGCCGGTCGAGGCTTCAGCAGTAGGTGAGGCATGCGGTGGCCCGCCAATGGCCATCCCCAAGTCGCGGGCGATCGAGCCTGACGAATCTCTACGGCCTGCTCGACTGGTTCAGAGACCAAGGTCCAATGCGAGCAGAAGGATTCGGGCGGCAGAGGTTCGATGGTCGATGGACCACGCAGTCCCTCGATTCACCCGCACCAATGAAGGTGGCGGTGGAGGCGATCCGCAAGCCCACGAAGAGTACTTTCCGAGCCCCTCACTTCGCCTAGAGGGGGAGCTCATTGCCGAACATGGATGCACTTCACACTCCTATCGCTGGAGAAACCCCGAGGCTCGCGCTTTGAGGATGCGCGCTAATAACCTGGCTGAGCGCACTCGATCGAGAATCTTCAGCGAGTATCGGGCGAGCGACGCGACCGAGGGTTCCAGAATCCACCGGCGCCACTTTTTTCAACCGCCAACCTGTATATCGAACTCCGATTCAGAATTTAGCAGCTGCCGCCTCAGATAGCGAATCAATTCAGCTCCCACCGGAGGCGTAGAGGTTTGCAGCAGATCAGGGATTTGCTCCGGCAGGAGATCAAAACTCAGTTGTATCCTGGCCAAGGAACAGGGTTCACAACGATCCGTCACTGCGAATTCATTCCAGCCGCCCATAGTCCAAGATCGCCTGCGTGAGGAACGGGAGGCCGGGCGTGATGATCAATACAAGGGTCATGAAAGCAGTATGAGCACCGATTCGATCGCAACGACGACGCCGAAAGTGCCCACCTCCCCAAGGGGTGGATCATACTTCCTTGGCAGCAGGACGACAGACGCCAAAACAAAGGTCGGGCTTAATAGTTCCAATAATCCTGTGGAACCAGGCTTTGATGCGAGATCCATTATCGTTCAAGGTTTGGTCGGCAGGAACAGAGCTCACCGAGACGGCCATGATAGAGATGTTCCTTCCAGTAGTAGAGTTCATGTATCGGGACCAGAGTGTTTCAGCAGAGCCATCAGGGCCGCAGTGATTCCTCCCAACTTCAAAGTTGGCGATCGAGTCGCAAGTTCATCGAGAATCCAAGCCCCGACACTTGGCTTGAAGATTACCGAGTGGCGGTTCAGATCGGCGGTGGCAACGATGAGGTAGCCATGAAGCATTTACCTCTTTTGTTGGAGGGTTCAGCCAGAGCGTGGTTGAACTGGCTTAGCACCCAGCAAGAAGATTTACACTTGGGAAGATCTTGCCCGAGTATTTGTCAGACATTTGAAGGAACTTGCAAACCACCAGCAGGTTTGACAGAGTTGCGCTGTATGCAAAAAGTCGAGTGAAACCTTGAGAGATTATATCCAGAGGTGGATCACTTTGCACCACACAAAGGAGAATGTATCTCGATCACTGGGTAGTCCAGGCCTTCAAGGAAGGCGCCAAGAACAGAGAATTGAGTTTGAAATTTGGTCGAACCGAGATATGACCTCGAGTCTGATGATGGAGATTGCCACCAAATATGCAAATGGTGAAGAAGAGGATCGGCTCCGAGTGGTAAATATAAATCTGCCGCCAATGAGACCGGCGGAGGAAATTCCAATGGAAGTGGTTAGAAAGTCGAGCCAGCCGCTCCTTGGAGAGGCCTTGGCAAAGGACCCCTGTGAAAGTTCAAGGGGAAACCCAAGGGTCCTTGGAACCCTAAGAAGGTGAAAGACCAGGATGGGAACGACGTGTTGGATTTACCATGTCATATTCATACAAAGAAAGATGAAGAGGGTAAACTCATTTACCCAAACATACCACTCGACAAAGGTCGGTTTTGATTCAGCAGCCCAAGGGAAACAGCCCAAGGATAAGGATAAGGAGATGCATAAAGTTGAGGATAGAGATGATGTTGATGGTGGATATCCCTGTGTCAATTCCACCTCGATGATTTTTGCCGACGCTGAAAGCAAAAGTTGATTGAAGGTTATCAATCGGAAGTAAACTTGGTTGTCCCGCGATTCCAATTATCTGAATGGTCCTGCATCGCCATCGATTCAACCACCGATCACCCGACGACATTGCCACCCCGGGAGGCAAGCATGGTGGTCACCAAGTTGTCGAAGGCACTCGATCGACCAAAGTCCCGATGGATGGTGGTAGTGGTTTGAATATATTATACGCGAGACGCTGAAAGGGATGGGCATTCCGATGTCCGCACTCAAGCATCAAAGAATATGAGCTTCCACGAGTCATTCCCGAAAGAAGGCTGAGTCACTCGCCAAATCGCTTCTTGATATAGTTTTTGGTGATTCAAAGCATTTCGAAAGAAAAGTTGACCTTCGAGGTCGTGGATTTCCGAGCGCTTATCACGCTATTCGGGAGACCAGCTTATGCACATTTCATGGCCCCACCATGTTACGGTATCTTAAACTCAAGATGCCTGGTCCCAAGGGCGTGATCACCGCCACGGCAATCGGAAGAAGGCGTAAGAGTGCTTCCGTAAAGGCTCTAAGATCGCCGATGCTCGCTGGCAGTGGTAGAGCTACAAGAGTATCGTAAGACCGCAGATCCGAGTGATTTGTTGCAGCTAAGAAGCCCGCCACGGAGTCGGCATTCCAATGATCGCGCAGACGTAAACAGGTTCACATTCACCCGATCGATCCCGGCGCTGTTCACCAACATCTCAACAACACTGACTCAAAATAGGAAGAAGCGCCATCCAGCCTCCGTGAGAACCGGACATCTTTGCATGGAAGCTCACGACATGCCGGTGTTCCTGTGGGGCTGGCTGAGCATCGCCACGAGTCGACCCAAAATTCAAACCAGTTAAAGAGTATCTTCGGCGGTCCGCCGCCCGTAAGAGAAAAGCCATTGGCGCAGGAGGTGGCTCGCTCTTAGCAGCAGAGTTCATCCGAGAGATCTACCACCCGAGTGGCTCGCCAACGCTGTCATGGTCCCCAAGAAGGACAAGTCATTGCGCATGTGCATCGATTTCAAGCATATCAATCGGCCTGCCCGAAGATCATTTCTCTTCCTCGTGATCGACCAAATAGTCGACTCAATCAAGGGATGCGAGAGGTTGTATTTTTAGACGCTTATTCCGGTACCATCAGATCCATCAGATGGACCCGATGAGATTAAAACAGCGCTCATCACTCCATTCGGTGCTTCGTTATGTCACCATGCCATTCGGTCTCAAGAATGCCGGAGCCACATTCATGAGGATGATTCGAAGTGTTTGCTCACCAAATCACCGTAATGTGGGAGCATACATGGATGATATAGTGGTCAAGTCACGAAAGGGTTCCGACCTGCTGACCGACCTTGTCAAACATTTGCCAATCTCGTGGAGGTATGATATCGCTTAATCCATCAAAGTGTACATTTGGAGTTCCCGTGGAAAGTTACTCGGTTTTCGCTTCGAAGCGAGGAATCGATGCTAACCTGTAAAAGGTTAGCACCATATTCAATGAAGCGCCTGCGCGGTGCACGGCGTCCGTAAACTTATCGGATGCTTGGCCGCTTAAGTCGATTCATCTCTCGCCGTGAAAAGGCATTGCCTCTTTACCGATCGATGAAGAAGTCGACAAGTTCGAGTGGACTCTAGAAGTCGATGCAGCGCTTGCAGAGCTCAAAGCTCGCTTCCACCCAGCCGGTGCTTGCTGCCCCAATCAGCAAGGAGCCTTTGCTGCTTTACATTGCAGCCATCGGACAAGTTGTCAAGACTGCATTTACGGTCGAGCGGGAAGAAGAAGGAAAAGCCTTCAAAGTTCAACGCCCAGCTTTATTATCTTTCAAGTGTCAATTCCACAAAGAAAAGATACCTCACTATCGTAAGCTTGTTTATGGGATCTATATGACCACGAAGAAGGTTGCTCATTCTTTCTCCTATCATTCCATTACAGCTGCCGCCGACGCCTTTGTCGGTAATTCTTCATAACAGAGATGCAACTGGTCGAGTGGCAAATGGGCGATTGAACTCCTTCCCTTGATATCAAATTCAAGGCAAAGAAAGCCATCAAGTCCCAAGCAATAGCAGATTTCTCACGAGTGGATCTGAATAGCAGCTTCCGACCCAAGTTCACTTAACACCGGACTATGTTTTTCGATGGTTCCAAGATGCTGAACGGTTCGTGCAGGGTTATATTGGTTTCCCGAGGAGATAGGCTCAAGTATGTTCTCCAGATTCACTTTGATTCTTCCAACAACAAAGCAGAATATGAAGCACTCCTGTATGGGTTGCACATGGCCATTTCATTTTACGCCCGCCGCCTATGGTCTATGGCGACTCGGATCTGGTTGTTAATCAAGTGATGAAGGAGTGGATGTCAAGCCCAAATATGACAGGTTATTGTAATGCAGTGAGAAAGATGGAGAAGAAATTGAGGGGTTAGAGCTTCATCATATACCCCGATCGAAAAATCAAGCTGCGGATGATTTGGCGAAGATAGGGTCCAAGAGGGAAGCCATTCCAGTAATGTATTTTGGAACACATTCATGCTCCATCAAGCAGGAGGATCCTTTCACAAAAGAAGCCCCGCAGCAAAAGAGTGCCAATGATCCGACTGAAGTTGAGGTTCCACTGGTCGACCTGATTATGGAAGTGGTGGTCATCACTCCCGATCGATAAAGGCCGCACATCGCATATATCCTAAGGAAAGAGCTCCCAGAGAATGAAGAAGAGGTCGACAGATCGTCTGTCGATC
The DNA here is from genome assembly GCA_021605205.1 of Aegilops longissima. Lineage (NCBI taxonomy): Eukaryota > Viridiplantae > Streptophyta > Magnoliopsida > Poales > Poaceae > Aegilops > Aegilops longissima. The sequence goes on along the minus strand of JAHIAM010005802.1, from coordinate 34,160 downwards.
CAAGGCCTTTACAAAGGATCAAGGGACAATTGTACAGAGAAAGCGCGATCGAGTCGGCAAGAAGTGTATCACGCCGTAAGAAGGTCGATAATTGTTGAGGATATCCACTGGGACCTGTGGCTATCATGCGCCCTTCTCGACCATTGTGGCTAAAGCATACCGAGCGGGATTTTACCGCCGAAAAGCAAATGAAATGGCAAAAGAACTAGTCGACAAGTGTGAAGGATGTCATTCTATTCCAACATGTCGCACTAGCCAGCCTCAGCCTTTGAAGACCATTCCACTGCTTTGGCCCTTCGCTGTTTGGGGATTGGACATGATTGGACCGTTGAGAATCGCGTAAGCGGTTTCACCCATTTGCTAGTAGCAATGACAAGTTCACCTAGTGGATCGGGCTGCCCATCAAGAACCTCGATGCATGCATCGCTATCGCTTTCATCGAGAGTTGATATTCAGATATGGAGTTCCGCATAGCATCAACACCGACAATGGGTCAAACTTCGATAATGACAAGTTCAAAGCCTTCGCTTCCTCAAGGCACGCTGGTCGACTATGCTTCAAAGGGCTCATCCTCACCGAATGGACAAGCAGAACGCAAACGGCCTCATTCTCAAAGGGCTGAAACTCGCCGATGCGTGATCTCAAACACGCAGCAGAACTTGGGTCGATTTAACTTCCATCGCTTCTCGGGATTGAGGACCACTCCTAATCAATCGACCGAGAACTCCATTCTTCCCGGTCTATGGAGCTGAAGCAGTTCTGCCGGTGACCTGCTTCACAATGCGCCTTTGAGTCGAGCTATACTCAAGAAGAAGCGAACAAGCCCGCAAGATGCAATGACCTCTTGGAAGAGGAGAGAGATGGCCTTGATCCGCCGACTATTCATCGCAAGACTTGCGCCGATTCCATGCCAGAAATGTGAAGAGTTGAGCCTTCCAAGAGGGAGATTTGGTCCTCCGAGTGGATCAACAGAAACCACACAAGCTTGCTCCCACTTGGGAAGGTCCCTTCATCATCACAAGAGTCCTCCACAACGGAGCATATCATCTCTACAACGTTGATCGCCAGATCGACGAACCTCGAGCTTGGAACGCGGAGCTGCTCCACCCCTTTTACACTTAAAAACTCACTCGGTTGAGATGTAATAAAAGTACTTTTGTAGTTTATTTATCCAAGACAAGAATGTTATAATTTTCCCAAAGGATTGTTATTGCTTTTTGTTGAAATTACTCCCAGCAGTGGCTTAGTCGCGAATCCGATTCGCCTAAATTTGTAAAAAATATCCTTTCCGAAAAGTAGCCAGCTCTCACCGGGGCTTAGCTGTGAATCCGCTCACCTAAGTATTCAAAATCCTACCGAGTGGCGAGCCAGCCTCCCACCTGAGGCTTAGCTGCAGTCCAAGCACTCGCCTAAGTATCCAAAATCCCACCGAGTGGCGAGCCAGCCTCCCACCTGAGGCTTAGCTGCAGCCTGCTCGCCTAAGTAATAGAAATCCCACCGAGTGGAGAGCAAACCTCCCACTGGGGCTTAGCTGCAGTCCAAGCACTCGCTAAGTATCCAAAATCCCACCGAGTGGCAGCCAGCCTCCCACTGGAGGCTTAGCTGCAGTCCAAGCACTCGCCAAGTATTCAAACCCCGCCGAGTGGTGAGCTAGCCTCCCACTGGGGCTTATAACAGCCCAAGGATTCGCAAGTAACATCCAAAGTGATAAAATCCTACCGAGTGGAGAGCAAACCTCCCACTGGGGCTTAGCTGCAGCCTAGTGCTCGCCAAGTAATAGAAATCCCACCGAGTGGAGAGCAAACCTCCCACTGGGGCTTAGCTGCAGCCCAAGCTCGCCTAAGTAATAAAAATCCCACCGAGTGGAGAGCAACCTCCCACTGGGGCTTAGCTGCAGCCTGTGCTCTCGCCAAGTAAAAATCCCACCGAGTGGAGAGCAACCTCCCACTGGGCTTAGCTGCAGCCCAGCTGCTCGCCTAAGTAATAAAAATCCTACCGAGTGGAGAGCAAACCTCCCACTGGAGGCTTAGCTGCAGCCCAAAGGTCGCCAAGTAAGGAATTCATTCCAATCCGCAAGGACGACGAGGTGCATGTCGATCGCTACCTCCTCCTTCGAGCTTCGCCACAAGTACAACGTATGGGTCCATCCCAATCCGCAAGGACGACGAGGTGTAGGTCGATCGCTACCTCCTCCTTCGAGCTTCGCCACAAGTACAACATGCGGTCCATCCCAATCCGCAAGGACGATGAGGTGCAGGTCGATCGCAACCTCCTCCTTCGAGCTTCGCCACAAGCACAACGTATGGTTCGTCCCGATCCGTAAGGACGACAAGGTCACCGCAATCAGGTTTCACCTCTACCGCAGGATAAATGAAGCACAAGTCGATTGAATTTCAACGGAATATCTTCCAATGAGGAATAAAGTTCTTCAAATGCAAGCAAAGCATGTTAAAGGAAAACCAAGTTCGATAAATGTCCCACGGATCCAAAGGCGCCAGCGTTAAGCCCGTTAAAGTTTATCGGTTACGTAAACCACTCGCATTCCGAGGAAAATTTAAAGTGGGACTTAGAAGTTTTTACCTCCAATGGAGGATCGAAGGTGCAACAAACTGGTCGAGGTCGATTCCACAACAATATGGGTAGCAGCAGCGATGAAAGTCTCCATGAAAGATCTCAAGTCGTGCTTCCCGGTATTGGAAACCTTGAGAGACACCATCTTGTCCTCTTGCGCTTTGCAAAGGGACACGAACCGTAGATAGAGCAACATCAGCACCACACCGCAGATGACTTTTTCCATTCTTGCACTCGACTTGGAATCTCATTCACCGAGTCATCGTGATTCAAGATCATTCTAGAGAGTCTGCTCGCCAGAGAGTCGAGTCGATCCGCCGACATCGCAACTTTCATTCGAAAGAAGATAATCCACTACGCTTAGCAACAGAGACTCCAATGGAGCACATTCATAGCAGCTTCGCCCTTCACAGAGAGTTGATGGGGTCCAAGCTGGTTTCCACTGACCGTTTCTTCTTCAAAGTTTTGGCAGAATTCTGAAAACACAACTTAGACTCAAAATGAAGATCATGTGATGAGCCGTGAGAGCAAGACAGTTGGATAAAAGAGATTACCTTCAAGCATGAGAAACAGCTTCTTGGCTAACCCTCCAAGGTAAATCTCCGTGTCGCTTTCGCTTCCCCGCCACCTGGCCAACCTTGTCGACGTAACATTCTTGTCGCTCTTCAATGACCGACTTCCTTGTTAGTCACACAAGAGAGGCTTTCAGCTTGGCATTTTCATCTTCAAGTTTGTCGACCGAGGCAAGCTTCTTCAGCGAGCTTTGTTTTCTCCAAAGCCGCCTTCTCGTGCATCCGCAAGGTCAAGGTCCTTCTTCTTCAAAGTCTCTTCCAGCTTTATCTCAGCAACAATGAGAACAGAGTTGAGAATGAGCAGAAAAACAGAGGCAATCACAAAATTCTCACCAGCCATACCTTTTGCTTCAGCCTTTGCATTCTCGCAAATTCTCCTAAGCAAGCTTCAAATCGAGGTTGAGCTGAATCTGCTTTTCTCTAATCTCAAGATAGCGAGCCACAAGCTCGCAAGATTTCTACAAAGAGTCAACCAACAAAAGACAGCAAAGATAGATCACTTCCGAGTGACTAAGGAAAAATAGTAGTAATTTAAGACTACGGTCGAATAAAACATTCGACAAGAGTCTCGGGATTACACTCCAGCTGGTGCACTCAGCGTGTCTCCCACTGGTTTACCAATTTGGTTCGATCAACACCAAAAGAGGCAAAAAGGTTGTGATTCTAAAAACATGGTTAATTGTCACGTTAGCCGCAGAAAAAACAGTTCTTTAGACTATAGTCAATCAGACGCAATGATTATAGTCTCGGGATTACACTGGGTGCACTTAGCGTGCCCCCACCGGTTTTACAGCCCATTCGACTTGGTCCATCCAGTCGAAAGTGAAGAAGATCACAACATAAAGATTATAGCCGATCGCACGCAATGACCATAGTCTCGGGACTACACCTGGTGCACTCAGCGTGTTCCCCACAAAATTTCAACGACACACACACCCAAAGGTGTACAGACATGGAAATCTCCGTAAGAAAGCAGTTTCAGATAGTATATCCTAACAAAGCAAGCGACGATCGACTTATTTGGACATTGCTCGAGAGCTGAACTGCATCATAGGTCACCGACTTGCCTCTCGAGCCGCTTTCACCGCTCCATCATGATCCCTGCGTCATGAGATGGCCTCCTTAGCAGACTTACCCGGTCTTCCCGGACGGGTGTGTAGCAAAGAGAGATGGTGGATCAGCAACACGGTGGGTCGGCACTTGTCACCGTACAAAAAAGATACAGAAGTCCGAGGGGGTTGCCTCCTCGAAATCAGCGCCTCAGAGTCGCCATGACTTGAGCAGCCTTGCCAAAGCAGGCACTTTCTTGTTCCTCCTCTTCCTCAATGGCGCTCTCGCCATCATCGGGAGATCAATGACGGAGGCGGAACTACAAGAGAGATCCGTATAAACATGGAAGCCCAATCGACTAAAAAGCTCCAAATGGCTAAAAGTGAAACCTCGAGATCTTACCAAGATTGAAGTGGCCGATCCTCCATTTCCCGATCATTGTGCTTATCAAGTCTCGAGGTAGCGGCGCCAGAGATTTCAAGAGTCGGCGATCACCATCAAGTCGACTAAAAGTTCACTCATGTTGAAAAAGGAAATACAAGGTTCCGTTGGTTACCCGGAGATGGTGGGGATGACCATTCGATCTTGGGCAGGGCCTTCGCCGCTTTGACGACGCCGCCGAGGTTGCTTCGCGGCTTCACAATGGCGCTGGAGAAGTTGTCCTAGGCCGCTTGGCCGACCGACCGATGGGCACAATAGCTTTATCACGCCTCGTCACTGGTCGTAAGGCCGACTTTGACCTTCCTCCGAGCGAGGTGGGTCGACGCCTTCCTCCTCTTCTTCTTCTTCCTCCTCCTCATCATCGAGCCATCATCCTCCTCATCGCCCTCGCTGTTGACTCCCATTCCTCCGGACTCTCACCTCCACTTCCTTCTTCTTCTTCGGTTGCTTCCTCGCGCCTGCTGGGCATCGAGTACATCTCAAGGTGACCTAGAAGACAACAAAACAAGGTGAAAGACAGTCGAAGAAATTAACATCAAAACAGAATGAATGCAGCAGAATCACAGTCGGAGATAAGTGGTGATACCTTGTCTGGTTGGTAACTCTGGTCGAGTGGTGGAATCCTCCTAGCACCGCGAGGGTTGTCTTTATTTCCTATGATCGCAATCATCCACTTCTCCAGTATGGCATCGTCAACCTCCTCCGGATGGACCCGAGTGGTATCATCCATACCGGAGTACATCCACATCGGATGACCTCGGTATTGGAGTGGCTGACTACGCCATCGGAGAAAAACCTCCAGGAGATCCATGCCGGTCACCCCATCGCGAATAAGCTGGACTACACGCCCATCAGAGCTTTACTTGGGCCTTCTCCTCCGCAACACCTTCAGGGAAGATGGCTTGTTCACTCGACCATGGAGAAAGGAGGGAGCCCACCGACCGCCTCAAGGCCGGGCTGGTCTTGGCAAGAAACCAGGTCGATCGCCACCTCTAACCGAAGTCGGGAGAGTCATAGTGGAAAGGCGCCTTCCCCTCATCCGACTCCGAGTCCCCACACATTTGGATTACTTGGGTCCTCTCGCTCATTCGGCTCGCTTTTCTTCACCGCCCGAGAGCGACAGTGAATATGTGCTTGAAAAGACCCCAATGCGGTCGACAACCCAAGAAATTCTCACAGTAATCTAAACGAAGCAGCAAGATACACAATGGAGTTTGAGGAAATGGTGGAGTTGTGCTCCAAAAAGTTCAGAAACCCCGGAAAAAAGGATTTGGCGGCAGAGAAACCCCCTATCTACGTGGGTGGCCAGGAGGACGACTCACCCTCTTCAGTTGCGGTTGCCACTGCGTCTTAAGCCTCGCCGACCCATGGGGGATCAGTCCTTCGCTGGCGATCGCTGAGGTCTTTCGGTGATGGTCAACCGGATCCGCACTTTGACCTGCCTCGCGCAGCTTGGACCGCCAAGAAGAACCGCCTGACCGGGCGCTTCCCTTGGCCTTCGCTGCCGCTTCTTCACCTGCTCCAAGGCGGCGCCTTGTCCTTCACCATGGTCGCCAAGCAGAAAGGTACCGAGCTTCGGTGCTGGACGGACGGAGAGCGTGGCGAGAAAATTTTGGAGGAGGAGAGAGGAGAAGTCTCAGGACGCACTGTTCAAAATGCCCGGTCCAACGCCTTATATGGGGTCGCTTCCGAGTGGCTGACCGGTAGGCCCAGGCAATCCTGCCACAATCCCGCCACAGCGCGCTGCGACGATACGTGGCGAAAAAGGCGGCGCGAGGATCGAGGCGCCATCGTTTTATCCCATCCGAAAGTGCCGCGTTTTCCGCTTCACGCGCTTCCCAAAATTCGATCCCGCGAATCCGCTTAACCGCAGAGCAACTCGCCGATAACAGATTTCTCGATCCGCCGCCGAAATCCTCGTGTTCACAAAGTTCACTCGACAAACGTGAAGAATGGATCAAGGCGACTGAAAGAGAAGTTGATGCCATCACTAAAAGGTCGTTGATCCAGAGTAAGAGGCACTCACAACACGGAGAACAGGTCGGAAAGATTATCAACTCCTTCCTCACTCAAACCTCGATCCATTCGGGGCTAATGATGAAGTCATGTACCGGGTAGGGTCATAGACCTGCCCAAAGGTACCTCCACAAGGACACTCACAAGAGAAGCAGCCTTCCAAATGACCGGTAGGCTTCCACTGACAGATTCAAAGACACTGACTATGAAGACCCACCACCACCAAGAGTCCAAGAGCCACTCGTGTCCAAACGGTCTGTAGTTAAATAGTCTTTATGACCTTAATGACACTTTATGTAAGGTGTTACCAGAACGCCTAGCTTTAACGCACCTTAAATCCTCTACTACGTGGCTGGCTGGGGTCCTCAAGACTTATATAAGCCACCCTCCACAGTAGAGGGGTTCGCACACTCAGAATACATACACGATATAATCCAATGATCACGGGCTCCGAGACGAGGGCTGTTACTTCCTCCGAGAAGGGCCTCGAACTCAGAAATCCCTTTGCGATACAACTACTCCATAGCTAGGATCTTGCCTCTTCATACCTACCCCCATTCTACCGCCGACTTAGAACCACGATGTAGTACAAGAGTAGATCTACCACGAGATCGAGAGGCTAAACCCTAGAAGCTAGCCTATGCTATGATTGTTGTTCGTCCCCACGGACTAAAACCTCCGGTTTATATAGACACCGGATAGGTTAGGTTTACACAGAGTCAGTTACAATGGTAGGAGATCTACATATCCGTATCGCCAAGATTGCCTTCCACGCCAAGGAAAGTCCCATCCGACACGGACAAAGTCTTCAATCTTGTATCTTCATAGTCCAGAGTCCGCCAACGGTGATAGTTCGCTATCCGACACCCCTTAATCCGGACTCCTCAATAAGTCTTTTCCTACCAATCTATCCCCTAGGAGCATGCGCAAAGATTTTGTTATGATAACTAATAGATTTTTGCAATAAGTATGTGAGTTCTTTATGACTAATGTTGAGTCCATGGATTATACGACTCTCACCCTTCCACCATTACTAGCCTCTCTTGTGCCGCAAGAACTTTTGCCGGTATCATACACCCACCATATACCTTCCTCAAAACAGCCACCATACCTACCTATTATGGCATTTCCATAGCCATTCCGAGATATATTGCCATGCAACTTACCACTGCTCCGCTTATTATGACATGCTTCATCATTGTCATATTGCTTTGCATGATCATGTAGTTGATATCGATTTGTGGCAAAGCCACTGCTCATGATTCTTTCATACATGTCACTCTTGATTCATTGCATATCCCGCACATCACGGAGGCATTCACATAGAGTCATATTTTGTTCTAAGTATTGACTTGTAATTTTGAGTTGTAAGTAAATAAAAGTGTGATGATCATCATTATTAGAGCATTGTCCCAAGTGTGGAAAAGATGATGGAGACTATGATTCCCCACAAGTTGGGATGAGACTCGAAAAAAGGCCATAAAAAGAGAAGGCCCAAAAAACGAGAGAGAAAAAGAGAAGGGACAATGCTACTATCCTTTTTCACACTTGTGCTTCAAAGTAGCACCATGATCTTCATGATAGAGACTCTCCTATTACATCACTTTCATATAATAGTGGGAATTTTTCATTATAGAACTTGGCTTGTATATTCCAATGATGGGCTTCTCAAAATGCCCTAGGTCTTCATGAGCGCTTGTTTGATGCACACCCACTTAGTTTCTTTTGTTGAGCTTTCATACACTTATAGCTCTAGTGCATCCGCTGCATGGAAATCCCTACTCGCTCACATTGGTATCTATTGATGGGCATCTCCATAGCCCGTTGATACGCCTAGTTGATCTGAGACTATCTTCTCATTTTTGTCTTCTTCACAACCACCATTCTATTCCACCTATAGTGCCATGTCCATGGCTCACGCTCATGTATTGCGTGAAGATTGAAAAAGTTTGACAACATCAAAAGTATGAAACAATTGCTTGGCTTGTCATCGGGGTTGTGCATGATTTAAATATTTCATGTGATGAAGATAGAGCATAGCCAGACTATATGATTTTGTAGGGATAGCTTGCTTTGGCCATGTTATTTTGAGAAGACATGATTGCTTTGTTAGTATGCTTGAAGTACTATTGTTTTCATGTCAATATTAAACTTTTGTTTTGAATCTTATGGATCTAAATATTCTTGCCACAATAAAGAAGATTACATTGATAAATATGTTAGGTAGCATTCCACATCAAAAATTCTGTTTTTATCATTTAACTACCCGAGGACGAGCAGGAATTAAGCTTGGGGATGCTGACACGTCTCCAATGTATCTATAATTTTTGATTGTTTCATGCTATTATATTATCTGTTTTGGATGTTAATGGGCTTTATTATACATTTTTATATTATTTTTGGGACTAATCTATTAACCGGAGGCCCAATCCAAATTGTTGTTTTCTTGCCTATTTCAGTGTTTCGAAGAAAATGAATATCAAGCGGAGTCCAAACGGAATGAAACCTTCGGGAGAGTTATTTTTGGAACGGAAGCAATCCAGAGACTTGGAGTAGACGCCGTGAAGCTCGAGAAGCCACGAGGCGTGGAGGCGGCCCTACCCTCGGACGCCGCCCCACCCTCGTGGCTCCCTTACCGACTTCTTTCGCCTATATATGTCCATATACCCTAAAAACATCGGGAACACAATAGATCGGGAGTTCCGCCGCAAGCCTCAGAGCCACCAAAACCAATCAGACCTTATTCGCACCGCCGGAGGGGGATCCTCACCGTGGCCATCTTCATCATCCCGGCGCTTCCATGACGAGGAGGGAGTAGTTCACCGGGCTGAGGGTATGTACCAAGAGCTATGTGTTTGATCTCTCTCTCTCTCTCTCTCTCTCTCGTGTTCTTGATTTGGCACGATCTTGATGTATTGCGTAGCTTTGCTATTATAGTTGGATCTTATGATGTTTCTCCCCCTCTACTCTCTTGTAATGGATTGAGTTTTCCCTTTGAAGTAATCTTATCGGATTGAGTCTTTAAGGATTTGAGAACAGTTGATGTATGTCTTGCATGTGCGTATCTGTGGTGACAATCGGATATCACGTGATTCACTTGATGTATGTTTTGGTGATCAACTTGCAGGTTCCGAGACCTCGTTAACTTATGCATAGGGATTGGCACACGTTTTCGTCTTGACTCTCCGGTAGAAACTTTGGGGCACTCTTTGAAGTACTTTGTGTTGGTTTGAATAGATGAATCTGAGATTGTGTAATGCATATCGTATAATCATACCCATGGATACTTGAGGTGACATTGGAGTATCTAGGTGACATTAGGGTTTCGCTGATTTGTGTCTCAAGGTGTTATTCTAGTACTAACTCTATGATAGATCGAACGGAAAGAATAACTTCGTATTATTTTACTACGACTCTTGAATAGATCGATCGTAAAGGATAACTTTGAGGTGGTTTCGCACTCTACCATAATCTCTTCGCTTGTTCTCCGCTATTAGTGACTTTGGAGTGACTCTTGTTGCATGTTGAGGGATAGTTATATGATCCAATTATGTTATTATTGTTGAGAGAACTTGCACTAGTGAAAGTATGAACCCTAGGCCTTGTTTCAACGCATTGCAATATCGCTTTGTGCTCACTTTTATCATTAGTTACCTTACCGCTTTCATATTTTCAGATTACAAATACTCATATCTACCATCCATATTGCACTTGTATCACCATCTCTTCGCTTAACTAGTGCACCTATACAATTTACCATTGTATTGGGTGTGTTGGGGACACAAAAGACTTTGTTATTTGGTTGCAGGGTTGTTTGAGAGAGACCATCTTCATCCCACGCCCCACGGATTGATAGACCTTAGGTCATCCACTTGAGGGAAATTTGCTACTGTCCTACAAACCTCTGCACTTGGAGGCCCAACAACGCCTCACAAGAAGAAGGTTGTATAGTAGACATCACCATCGAGCTGAACGCAGTGCTGAACTCGAGGTGCCGACGCTCGGTACTTGGATCGGTCGGATCGTGAAGACGACGACTACATCAACCGCTAAGCAGTTAAGGCTTCCGCTTTCGGTTTACGAGGGTACGTGGACAACACTCTCCCTTTCACATTATGCATCACCATGATCTCTGCGGTAGCGTAGGATTTTTTGAAATTACTACGCTACTAAACATTGTTGATCACTAGCCGAGCATAGTTTTGTTGATCACTTGCCGGATATGCATTGCTGACAATGTTTTAATTTGTAGCCTTCTCGCATGTACGGTGTTTAAGAAGTTGGAGAAGAAAACTTCATTGTCATGCATTGTTGGTTGAAGTTGAATGGGCAACCAAAGTGAAACACATTCATAGCCAAGACCGCTGCCCAAACCACGGAGGAAGAAACTGGTGACCCAACCGACCCAACAAAAGAACCGCCCAATAAGGTTAGAAGAGGGTTCCAGGGGAAAAAGTGGGAGGATACAGAGCAAAGCGAGAAGATGTGGGCGGCCAAGATGACGAACAAGTTCGAGGACATCTTGACGAAGAAGGAAGAGGCATATGTCAAAAGCTCGGACATCAAGGAAGAAAAAAAAGGTGAAGAGGTTCAAATTGTTGATGGAGGCGACCGAGAAAAAGCTCAAACTCGAAGAGTAGAGGGCCATGATCGAAGAGAAGAAGGCCATGCTCGAGAAGAAGAAGATGATGCTTGAAGAAAAGAAGACGAAGATCACAACCGATGTGGAGGACGCCAAGATGTTGTCCTTGAATTTGGAGTCTTTGGATGACGATGCAAAAATAATCGTGCAAGCTGCTCATTAGACCGCTACAAGATCTTGTAGCGCAGAAAGATGAGTTGAGGCAGCGGACAAATTGACCCTTGTCAATTGTATGCCATGATTCATTTGAGTATCGTCACATGCTAATACAATATGCAATTTTGCTTTCCTTGTATCAAACCCCCTTTGCATACCTGGCGGGCAAGATAATTAAATTCCTTCTTACTAATTCTAAGTCGCTTGGCAAGCCGAACTTATATATAGGTGAGTGGCGAATCAACATGAGAAATGGAGGGTGAACTCAAAATATCAAGTCCTAACTCCTAAGCCTAGTTAGAAAATGTGTTAGAATTGTTACATGAAATATAATTCTCCCTTCGATTGTAAATACAAGGTCACTATCAAAATATACTTTGCAGCTATATAAGGTCACTATCTTTTCCCAAGAAGGATTGATTAGGTTTCTACCTTGTACGATAGTGCTTATTACTGTGAACGCTTGCACGCAACTATAGAAAAAAGACACCACAAGTAATATGTTTATTTTTATTTTTATTTTGCAGAAAGCTTTCGATCAATTCATTTTCAATCATGGCAGTAAAACTAACACCAGAAATAATAAAATTTACATCCGGATCCATAGACCACCTAGTGACGACTACAAACACCGGTTAGCCAAAGGCGCAAGCCGCCATCGCCCCCTCGCCGAGTCATCCATAATTTGTTGTAGTAGACAGACGGAAGTCGTCGTGTTAAGGCCCCATAGGACCATCGCACTGTAACAGCAACCGCCGCTGATGAATAACGAGATTAAAAGGATCCAACCCAAGACACACAAATATATACGAACAAGAACCAGATCCGAGCAAATCCACCAAGGATAGATCCGCCGAGACACACTCTCCACACGCCCACCAACGATGCTAGACGCACCACCGAACGGGGCTAGATGAGGAGGACCTTTATTTCATCTTCGTGGAGCCGCCGCCGCCTCGCCTTCCTAAATGTAACACAAACCCTAACAAATCTCAAAGAACCGACTAACAAGGAGCCCTCCCGCCGCCCTTGCCAGATATATCGCACGCCATGGCCCTAGGGCCAAGACGAGGCGGACTCCGCGCTGAGCCGGGCGAGAGGCACAAACCCTAGCTGTTTTTAGTAGGAGGCGGCGGTTATGCTGTTTCCCTGCAATATGTTTAATTGACTCAAAACACTAGATTTTCCACACAATTAATCGTGTTACTTATTAGTTGATTTATTTTCTTGATATCTAAAATTGAGATAGTGGTCTTGTGTACAAAACCGGAGGGAGTAACATTTTGACGGGGAAAGCTGCCCGGTAAAATCTCCACCAGAGTGCATCCATCTATTTTGATATGTAGGCTTGTAGATATGCACCTCATTTGACTTCCAGAGATGAAAATGGACCCATTGAAAAAGGGGAAACGAAAATGTAGGAGGTTTTCCTTTGATTTAGAAAAGCCAGTTACAAAGTTGAAAGGCTAGTGCATGCATCCACGCACTAATGTCTGGCTAGTCATAATTACAAGGAGCTACTACTTACTAGCTAGTGAGTGCAGCTGAAGTACAGATAGTACCACAAGATCCATGTACGACCACCGATTTCTAAGCCTTTTTCCTGTGCACTTTGGGTTGAGGGTTACGAATATGCTCTCAATATCCAATCTAGCGGCGATTGGAGCAATTCTTCCGCATTTGTATAATTTTCGTCCGTCCAAATTCCAAGTACCCCCTCTATCCATTTTTATAAGGCTTTGTAGATGTTTTAGACAATGTAAAACAACACAATTTTGCTTATCTGAAATGACTTATAAAAGTGAACGGAGGAGTAGATTTTATTCCTACCACAAAACTCCCCAACCGGGCAAGTCTATGGTTAGCAACGTTCTGATCACGAGACGTAGCAGCAATCTTGAACTCACTCCCCGTCTCCTTCGAGTAAACGCTTGGTTTCACTGATCAGAGCCGTCACGGAAGATCTGTTAGCACCATGCTCCTGCATCGTCGCCGCCGCGACTGAGCAATCTGTCTCAAGGATGAAAGGGCCGAGCTCATGCATCTTGCCGGCGTCTACATGTCGATCGCGCGATCGAGTTTGTGCCCAACAAGTTCGAACTACATGCGTGCCCTTGCAGCGTCCCTATCGGTCTCAAAGACTTGAGTAACAGACAATTACGCAGCAGCAAATCTCTAGACGGTTCGAATTTGTTGTCGCGCTGCAGATTCAGGACCGAATTGGACAAGAGGACGAAACTGCTGATGCGACGCGGTAACTGACAAGTAACTAATCGAAGCGCGGTGACCAGGAATTCCGGATCGCCCTGAGGCAGAGACGAGCAGATCGTGATCGATCGTGTGGCGAGCAAAACCACGACGACGACGATGGGAAACCGCACTCGATCTGCACGTACCACGCCTCCATTTGCATTTCCCTCCACCCTGTTGGCGACGCACTCGGCCCCTTTTCCTTTGCCGAAAAACGCACGTATCGCGGGAGCTTTCGTGCGCGAGGTCGGTCGTCTCCAATCTCCACCCTGACAAATGCAAAGCCCGGCCCCACGTCAAAGTCCATTGGAGTACCTCTGAAAACTTCTTCCCTATATAAGCAAGTCCCCTGGTGTCTCACAACATTCCAAGACAGGGAGATCATTCCCCCGGCAGCCTTTCCTTTCCCCCGTTCCTTCCTTGGAAGGTTGCGTTGCTCCCCTTCTCCCTCCTCCTGTCAGCTCGTAGCATAACTCCAACAGAATAAGTGACGCAGAAGCAGCGGTCAACCCATATATACCATAGTGGAGCCGGCCAGCCGGGCCGCATTTTCTGGCACGCTTGCAGTAGGGAGGACTCGTCTGACCTGCTTCTGCCGGTGATCATCATGGAGGCCGCCGCGAGGACGCGCAGAGCGGGTTGGAGTGGCGGGTGACGGTGCCGGAGGGCGCGTCGGTGACGGTGGAGTACGAGGCCGGGTCGGCCGGCAGGGCCTGGGCGTGGCTGCTCGCCTGCGTGCTCATGCTCGGAGCCACGGTGTCCGGCTTCGCCAAGAAGGTGTGGAAGATTGGCGCGGACGATCCGAGGAGAGTGGTGCACGGCCTCAAGGTCGGCGTTGTTTTACCTTGGTCTCCGTCTTCTACTACACCAGGCCTCTCTACGACGGCGTCGGCGGGCTGCCATGTGGGCCATCATGACTGTCGTCGTCATTTTCGAGTACACTGTTGGTAAGTCGCACCTGCTAGAATTACAAAACGGATCAGTAGCAACTGTATCTTCAGCATGCATGTATTTACGTACTCTTGGTCTGGTCACTGATTTTATTTGTGTATGGACGTACGTGTAGGCGGCAGCGTGTACAAAGGGTTCAACTGGCCGTGGCGACGGCGAGCGCCGGCGTGCTCGGGCTGGGCGTGAGCTGGGTGGCGAGCAAGTCCGGCGACAAGCTCGAGCCGGTCATCGCCTGTGGCTCCCTCTTTCTGCTTGGTACGTACTCTATAAACCTTCGTGCGCACTTGTAAACCGGCCACGCTTTCGCCACACGTATACTAATAATTATCTATGGGGTGTGCGCGCAGCTGCGGCAGCCACCTTCTCGCGGTTCATACCCACGGTGAAGGCCCGGTTCGACTACGGCGTGACCATCTTCATCCTGACATACAGCCTGGTGGCCGTGTCGGGGTACCGCGTCAACGAGCTGGTGGAGCTGGCGCAGCAGCGGCTTGTCACCATCGCCATCGGCATCTTCATCTGCCTCGCCGTCTGCGTGCTCATCTGGCCCGTCTGGGCCGGCCAGAGCTGCACCAGCTCACGGTGCGCAACATGGAGAAGCTCGCGGCCGCCGTGGAAGGCTGCGTCGAGGACTACTTCGGCGAGGAGGGCGCGCAGGCCAAGTCGGACGGCTACAAGTGCGTGCTCAACTCCAAGGCGTCCGAGGACTCGCAGGCCAACCTGGCGCGGTGGGAGCCCGCGCACGGCAAGTTCGGCTTCCGCCACCCCTACGCCCAGTACACCAAGCTCGGCACCGCCATGCGCCACTGCGCGTACTGCGTCGAGACCCTCAACAGCTGCGTCGGCGCCGAGCTCCAGGCCCCCGAGAGCGTCAAGCGGCTCCTCGCCGACGTGTGCACGAGACTGGGCGCGCAGTGCGGACGGGTGCTGAGGGAGGCGTCCAGCTCCGTGGCCACGATGACGACCTCCCCGGCGCTGGACTTCGCCGTGGCAGACATGAACACGGCGGTGCACGAGCTGCAGGGCGACATGCGGAGCTCCCGTTCACCCTGGCCGGGGAGCCGGGGAGGCGTCGCTGATCGACGCCATGCCGCTTTTCACCGTGGCGTCGCTGCTGACGGAGATATCGACGAGGATCGAGAGCGTGGTCGACGCCGTGGACACGATGGCCAGCCTCGCCAGCTTCAAGCAGGCGGACGATGATGACGACAAAAAGGGGGATGCCGAGCTGAAAACGAAAGTACATCCGTTGAACGAGACAGACTCCGACGAGCCACCTGAAGAAAACAAAACAACCAAACCTTCTGAACAGGTTTAAAACGAGCGTCTATGAAAGCGCCCGGAGCAGCTGGACTTATCGGACCGGACGAGAAACCGAGTACGATCAGTTTTAACCTGACAATACCATCGAATTAGTTATATATCATAGTAGTAGTAATTACATTCTTGTTTATAGGGTTGGTTATTATTTTCCGCGGACAGAAGATGATGCATAAACTTCTGATCCGCGGCGTTCAGGTCGAATAAAACCGGCATATGATCATCCCAGAGTAGACCGGCATCCATCATGTTGTACCTGTGCATACATATATGTTTGATACGATCATACAAACTGATGAAATGACACTAGTTTTTTCATTACAGAATATGAAATGACACTACTATCCGTGTGCGTACCACACTTGTACAAACCGATGGAAAAGGCGGCTGAGCACATGAACTTTGCAGGGCAGGCTAAAATAAGCCATCCTATAGACACGGCGCCATTCTCCCAGCGGTCACTCTCCGTGCTTTTCCCCTAGGCGATGCCATGTTTCTATTTCTCTGGTGCAGTCTGTTGCATTACAGCAGCGCGGCGCACTAGAGGATCGTGCGCGTTGCATTGCCCCGGTTCCGATCGTATCGCCTCGAGAAAGAGGTTTTATAATCTGGCCGGGAAAGGCGTCGTCCTTGTCCGCCTGATGAGGCGCGCGGCGTGATGCGGTGCAACCCAAACCCATTGAGCTCGATGGCGGAGCGCGGAAAGGAGTCTCGTATCGTACACCTGCTGCCGAGGTTAGGAGGATAGTGGTCATGGATTCGGCCGAGCTCCTTCCTAGTGGAGTACAAACACAGCGGCACTGAGCTACTGGGAGATGGGAGAGGACCCCCTGATGGCGGGGTAGATGACGCTTCATGCATATCTGAAATGAAATGGCGGACCGCTGGATATCATCATCTTCGAGCTGAGCGATGGCCACGGGATAATGTTTCGGTGGCGGTAATGCGTATGGAAACAGCGTTATCTCCATAGTTAGCCGTGGCTGAATAATATCTCATGAGATATTGCGATCTTCGGATTTCAGTAGGCCCCATGCAGGTGCTCTGACCAACATGCTAAAGGTATGCAGCCGCGAGTAGCACTCACAACTCTTTATACATCAACTTGGTATGTAATTTATGCTTTAATGAAATTTGCATTTTCCGTATGGGAAGCAGTAGCCGACGCCTCTCAGTTTCATCTGGAAATAATTCATGGTTGTATTTGAAGACACTGTTCTTCATCGCTTCGCGTGTGGGGAGTTTCGACGCGTCCGCCACGCCAGCCTGGCACACCATGATTATACATACCCCACTTCATCCCCACTACAAAATCCTCATCCGAGCAAGCCCTAACTTCACTTCACTCATCGCCCGCCTCTGTCACTTCCTCCGCCGCCGTCTGCTCCCCCAAAGCTAAGTACACAGATGACAACGTAACTAACACATGAAGAGTACAAGAATCAGGATTGCTCAGCCCCATGAACCTATGTTAACTTGTGTCAATGATGTTTTGTAATCCATCGACCCCTACTGGGCCTGAGGCGCACTTCTGACGGATTATCTCGGTCAGCTGGCTAACAAAGGGCATATGTCATCGAAGGTGCAACCATGGTGATGTTTCCAGAGCTCCCATGCAGTGAGCGAGATGATGGAGCTGAGCCCCTTGCACGCAGAGGTAGCATGGTTGCAGTTTTTCACCTTTTCCCCTTTTTCGAGAAGCGCAACTTCATTCCTCGCGAAGCAAATTTGTGCTTTCTTTAAAGCACAAAATTAATTCCCATGAGCACAATTGTTCTTCTTATGGAAGCAAATCTATGCTTCCACGAGAAGCAAATATGTGCTTCTCGTGAAAGCACAGTTTTTTTTCAATTTATGAATAGTATAGTTGTGCTTCTCACAAAGCACAATTTTTTTTCGAGAAGCAAAGTTGTGCTTCTTGTGGAAGCAAGTTTGTACTTCTAGTTGAAGCATTTTTTTCCCATGAAGCACAGTTGTGTTTCTCGCGAAAGAAAAGCAAATGTATGCTTGAGGGAGTCCTGGATTAGGGGGTGTCCGGACAGCCGGACTATAGCCTTTGGTCGGACTCTTGAACTATGAAGATACAAGATTGAAGACTTCGTCCCGTGTTCGGATGGGACTTTCCTTGGCATGGAAGGCAAGCTTGGCGATACGGATATGTAGATCTCCTCCCATTGTAACCGACTCGGTAACCCTAGCCCTCCAAAGGTCTATATAAACCGGAGTGTTTTAGTCCGTAGGACTAACAACAATCATACCATAGGCTAGCTTCTAGGGTTTAGCCTCCGATCTCGTGGTAGATCTACTCTTGTACTACCCATATCATCAATATTAATCAAGCAGAGTAGGGTTTTGCCTCCATCGAGAGGGCCCAACCTGGGTAAAAACATCATGTCACTCTTCTCCTGTTACCATCCGCCTAGACGCACAGCTTCAGACCCCTACCCGAGATCCGCCGGTTTTGACACCGACATTGGTGCTTTCATTGAGAGTTCCTCCGCGTTGCCGCCATCGTGAAGGATGCCTCATCCCGCCTTTTAAAGACGGCACTGTTGTTAAAGGAGCTTTGGCTATCGACCAAACTCTCCGCTAGGCGGTTTTCTTATGACCGCTTGTTCGTCAGCTGCTACCGACGATGACTTATCGGGTCATCGAAGCAATCTTCACGCTAACTCGAACTCGCCGAGAAGTTAGATCCGACGGAGCTCTTCCTTAAACGAGCCTCGGATCGCATCGCCGCCTCGAGTCGCCATGATCACGCATCAAATTGGGCCTAAACCCGATCCGAGAGAGATTAACTCTCCTGTGTCACCCATCACGCTGTTGTGGTGGAGGAACAATGCGCGAACCCTTCATCTATCTTAAGGACTAGCTATGTCCGGATTCCCGATCCTCCAAGCCGGATACCCGCGAGGGGAGGACGCCACTCAAGACCTGAACTTAGAGTCGTGCAACGGCTAGATTCATTGACAACATCCAAAATCCAAGCTTCCGAGTTCGAAACTCCTTGGCCCTTGAGCCGATTGGGTGAGGTTTCGGATCTAATTCCACCCACCCACCGTAACATAGGCGATCTATCCAAAATTAGGCAAGAGCCCGAGGAAACAAGACATCATTATCGCGATTCCTCCCGTTATGAACAGGACAAAGGATCGCCGCGAGGAAGACGTAATTTTATTATTCTGCAATAATTGCATGGACAAGGGAATCTCAACGCCATAGGTCGCCGTGGAAATTACACGCTTTGTTGACTTGGCGCCCATAGTACGTAAAGTATTGTGCGATGGAAAGCGCCTGAAAACCAAGTAAGATTTTGGGACAATCCGCCCTCAATACAAACCCAGTCCAAATAAAAGGGTGCATTATAGCCAATCACCCTAGTTAAACACCAAAAAACAAAACCCCCTACGGGGCATGGAACCATACTGGAGGGATGGCTCAACGGACCCTGTAAAATTCATAGTACAGAGGGCGCCACACCAACTCATAGCCTTAGAGCATGTTGGATACTCCGCAGTGGCCAAAAGTGGCTAAGAGCTTCTAACCCCAAAGATCCATAGAGCACCAGCCCAGATACCAAGACGGTATTAGCAGTTTTCGAGACTTTCGCATCAAACAATATGCGAAAACGAGCACTCCGCAGCCTTGCCGAAGTCTACCAAGTAGCAACAATAAATCCATGGAGTGACACGGCTATTACCTTTAATGCCAGTGATGAACCTAAATTTCGAACAACACGAGCACCAGCAGCATTGGTCCTCAGTCCAATAGTGGACGGCTTTCGCCTTACCAAGGTACTCATGGACGGCGGCAGCGGATTGAACCTCATTTATGAGGAAACCCTTCGAAAAATGGAATAGACTGGAGCCGAATTGAGCGAAGCAGTTCAACCTTCAGAGGAATAATACCCAGTAGGGAAGCGTGCATGCACAGAAAAATCACACCGATGTGGTGTTCGCACGCTCGATAATTTCATGTCCGAGGAGGTCACGCCCAAGTGGTCCTGCTCAGCAGCGGATACCACGCCTATTAGGTCGAGAGGCATTCACAATTTTTCAAGCTATACCCCATTACGGGTACATGAAGCTCAAAATGCCCGGCCCAACGAAATCATCACTCTTGCTAGTGACCCGGACATAGCATGCCGTGCCAAAATAAGACACCAGACTAGCCCTTGAGGCACTATCGAAAGCCCTAGCGCCGAGGAACTGATCGCGCAAGGCCCACGGTGAACAGGACGATGTGATACTCGATAAAAGATCCAAGTCCACCTCCTTTAAACCAGCGGACTAAATAGTCAAATTCCAAGTCCATCCAACGGACCCTACAAAAAACGGCCTCCATCGGGGCACAATTAAACCCTGATGTAGACGCCGCACTACGAGAATTCCTACGTGAAAATTGGAACATTTTTGCCTGACACCCTTCGACATGCCAGAATCCCACGCCACCGGCCGAGCACAGCCTAAACATCCTAAAAGGATTCAAGCTACCAAACAGTTCTTCGCAAGCTCCAACCTAAGAGACAAGCCATGGGAGAGGAGTTAGCTAAACTATTGGAGGCCGGATTCATCGAGATATAAAACATCCGGACTGGCTAGCAAACCTAGTGATGGTACCAAAGAAGGACAAATCTCGGCGCTTATGCGCCGATTTCAAGGACCTCAACAAGGCTTGCCTAAAGGATCCTTCCTCCCCCCGATCGATCAAATTATCGACGCTACCGCAGGACACGATTCATTGTGTTTCTCGACGATACTCCGCTACCATCAAATTAAGATGGCAGAGCTCGACTAAGCCACAACGGCATTTATCACCCCATACGCCCATTCTCGCTTCAACACAATGCCCTTCGAGCTCAAAAACGCCAAAAATATATCAGCGATGATTCGTATATGTCCGCAAACCAGATCGGCAAAACAGTGGAGGCATACATAGATGATGTGGTCACAAAACCAAGCATGTCGAAACTCTAGTAGATGACTTGAGGCTCACACTAGATAATCTCCAACATATGACATCAAGCTTAACCCGAAAATGCGCCGCGCATCAGCCGGAAAGCTCTTGGGCTTCATTGTATCCGTAGAGGAATTGAAGCAAACCCAGCCAAGATTCGAGCTCACACAATTGATACCCCAAAGGACATCAAACAAATACAAAATTGATCGATGCGTGGCGGTTTAAGCCGCTTTATCTCCCGCTTGGGAGAAAAGGCATTACCCTTTATCGCCTCCGCCGCACCAACACTTCGAGTGGACGGATGCCGCCACGGCCGGACTCGAAGAAATAAAAGCCATATTGGCAACAAACCCGGTCCTGGCCACGCCCAACATGGGCGAACCAATGCTATTATACACCACGGCAACTCATCAAGTTGTAAGCGCGGTGCTCGTTGTCGAACGAGAAACGGACGGACACAAGTTCCCCCTTCAAAAACCAGTTTACTACGTGTCCACTGTCCTCATTCCATGCAAGTCACGGTATCCGCATTAGCAAAAGATAGCGTACGCGGTGTTTATGGCATCCCGGAAGCTGTGACACTACTTTCAAGAGTGTTCGATAACAGTAGCCTCCGTAGTACCTCTTAACGACATTATAAACAACCGCGACGCGACGGGCCGGATTGCCAAATGGGCCATTGAGCTCCTCCCATTCGACATAACCTATAAGCCACGGCAGCCATTGTCGCGAAGTTTTGCCGACTTCGTCGCCGATGGATCAAGCCAACTCCCTAAAGAGTACGGCACATATTCCAACCGGATCATGCACTTCGACGGATCCAAAATGTTGGCTGGTCTGGGGGCTGGCGCCATTCTCGACGCCCACAACAGAGATACAGCTCAATACGCACTCCGATAATGTATACGGACTCCAACAACGCAGCCGAATACGAGGCCCTTCTACATGGTCTCCGGATGGCAGATCCATGGGCATTCAACGCCTAGAGCGCGGGATTCAACCTCGCGATATCCCAAATAAATGGAGACTTTGATGCCAAGGATCCGAAAATGGCAGCTTATCGCAACGCCGCCCTAAACATGTCACCGGTTCAAGGGCTCAATTTCACCATATAGCTCGGGAAAACAATCAGCAACAGACGCCTTGGCACGCACATGCAAAGCGCGATGCCGCCCCCCAATATCTTCTTAGAGAGGCTGTTCAAGCCATCCAGATATGGGAAGGAGTCCGAAATAACAGCCCGACCCAACAGACCGCCCGACCCCGAACATTCCGACACAATTGAGGCTCGCCAACGGCGTAACATCTTCAGCCCACGAATAATGGCAGTCATTGCCCTGCGGATCGAACCATTCCTAGCCTACCTAACCAGGCAGAACTTCCCGAGGACCAAAATGAGGCACGCCTGCATAGTGCGGCGATCTAAGGCCTATAAAGTCCATGAGGGAGAGCTTTATGAAAAAAGCATCACCGGAGTCCTTCAAAGGTGTATCTCCAAAGAGGAAGGGCGGAATCTTCTGGCTGAAATTCATGCCGGACTCTTGTAAGCAAGACCTTCCGTACATGATTTTATTGGCCGACGACCCGGGCAGATGCTCAGGACTTAGTCCAACGATGCGCCGGTTGCTAGCTCTTTGCTAATCAAAGCCACATGCCACCCACCGCCTCCAAACTATACCCATCACCGCCCTTCATGTCTAGGGGCTTGAAATGGTTGGACCTCTTAAAGGAGGAACCCACAAGCAAAAATACCTACTGGTCATGGTGGATAAATTCACCAAATGGATAGAGGCCAAGCTCGTTAAGACGGCCGAATCCGACCGGTGATAGACTTCATATGAGGGTCGACACCGCTATGGCATCCCCACAAAGATCATCATCGATAACGGCACGAACTTCACGGCCGCAAGGTCAAACTCGTGCAAAACATGGGCATCAAGCTCGACTATGCTTCAGCCTATCACCCTAAAACTAACGGTCAAGTCGAGCGAGAAAATGGTCTAATCATGAGCGCATCGAACCCATATTAGTGGGGTCCTCAAGGAATCTAACACGACCGGGTAGAGGAGCTCGACCAGACTGGGGCTGCGGACCACGCCGAATCGCACCACCGGATTCACACCATTCTTTATGGTATACGGCATGAGGCAGTTCTGCCTCGCGACATAATTCATGACTCACCTCAAGGCGCATGTACAAAGAAAGAGAAGCTGAGCTCGATCGGCAGGACAGTTTGACGCTTTGAGGAGGAGCGGACGTGGCAAAAGCCCGCTCCGATTCTATCAACAAAGAGGCTCAAGATATCAAAGCAGAGAAGTACAGCCAAAACTTACAATGTTGGCAAGTTAGTTCTACGCTCACGGACAAGAAAAGGACAAACTCAAGCCCAAATGGGAAGGTCCTTTATTATCGACAAAGTCCTGACCGGCGGAGCGCACTGCCCGCGAGATGCATCGGATAATCGACTCGAACCGAACCCATGGAACGCAGCCCGCCTCCTCAAGATTCTACGCCTAACGCTGGATTCTCGAGTTCGCCTCCTTCCTCTCGCTTATTTTTTTACACATTAGCTGTCTTATATCTCTCCTTCTCCTCCTTTTCCCTTACAGCCTTTAAAGGCTCGTCACAGCATTGTTCGCAGACACACTTGACACGCTATCCGTGCTCATTATACCGGGGCCTTTAATGTAAGCTTATTTATACGGGCTTATGCCCAACACATGTGTCACACTTCCACATGTACCTTTTATTCACCATTATATGCATCGATATGACTTAAGTTTTGGCCAAGTTGGGTTGCTCGCCTCTCGTGCTTACCCCACGCTCCCGATTGTTCGCTAGGCGGTAAAGGGAGCACCTCGCGATTGTTACCGCCGGTCAGCCGGATGTGTACCTCAGATCGGGTGAAGCCGAAGCTAGCGTTTTAAGGGAATATTCGGTCGGTGAACTAAAGATGATTTATCACTTGTTTATTTATCTGCCCCAGATGCTTTTTCTCGCTTTTTTCACAGTCCAACATGCACTTTAGGGCATGCCTCCTGTGGAAAGGAACCCCTAACGGAACTATTCTCCCGAAGATGTTTCTTACTAACCATGTAATATAACATAACTAGTTGGGCACTTGCCTGCTCAAGCACTAATGACCCCTACGCCGGTCTCCATGCATGCCCCGTTCCTACATAACCGAGAGGGTATTCGACACACCGGACTGTCGGGTCCCGAGGTTGAAGCTTAAAAGGTCCGCCATGACAAACGATCTACAATCCGACTATAAGGCATTTTACATGTCATCTTAAATTACATAGTCAATTTGATCGGGCATATTCCTCTTCATTACCATCCAACAGCTGTCTAGTTTACAATCCTGTTGGGAATATTTATGCCAACTCTACTTGGCCGCACACTAAGCTCACGAGGATCTCCTTCCCATCGCCCCCACAGTCCGACTCGCCATGTGGTTTGGGTCAGCCTGTACCGCTGCCTTCACCATGGCCCAGCCTCCTCGGCGCCTTGACGGCAGGCCGATATCTTCCATAATCGGAAGCGCCGCCACGCCCCTTAAGCTTCTCAAGCTTTCCAAGGCCTTCGGCAGGGAGACAGATGGCCACAAGGCCTCGGCGACGCCTTCATCACCCGCCAACTCGCTCGCTCAGCTTGTAAGAGCTCGAGGAAGGTCACCAGAGAACCGGTATTTCTCCGCAGGACGACTGTGAGCATACCTACGATATAACTCGTTAGTCGACTTCCTCGCCAACTCTTCTTCAAAGTTCGCTCAAGCACTTACTAAAAATGTCGCGGCCGAAGCCGCCGATTCTCCTTCACGGAGTCCGGCTACCGGGCACGAACATCCTTTAGTTCCTCGCCTGCACGGGTGTTGGCATCTTGAGATTATTCTTCCCGCCTCACCCTCGTAGCATGCCTCGCCGCCTTTAACCGGGCGCAATAGTTGTTGCTTGTCGCAGACTAAGGCATAGCCTAGTGGTGGAAGGGGCTGATGCCTTCCCACCCACCTGTGTTCAAGGCATGGTACTTGCAATTTGGGTTTGTTGCACCAATTATACCGTAAGGGTTCCCTTACGCCTTTTCACAAAAAAGTTGTTGCTTGTCCGATCTACTCCGCGCCATCTGCAATGATATTGTCGATTTATACACACGCCGACTTCACAACATACTTATCTTTCAAAGCGATATTACCGTAGGGGTCTCTTGGCCTCCTCGCAGCGGCTAGTGCGGCCTCAAGTTGGGCTTTGCACTCTTCCAGCCTCCCGACAGTTGGGTATTCTTTTTGTAAGATCCTCAGATAACAAATGATCCTTAAATCAATTATTCTAACTGCTTCAAGTCTCGTGGGCTACCGCATATATAACCATCAAATTTTCTCACCAGATGTCTTTCACATACCGCCCGCGGCTCGCTAGACCATTTTGAGCGGCACGAGGTGCGATCTCCCGAATTGAAGGCATCCAATGCCTTGGGAGAAACATGTGTCACGAAGAACTGTCCGGCGACGCCTGTGATTCATGGCACTCTCCACCTCGGAATTGGTGGCGCATACCTGTCGGCATCCTTCGTCGGAGGAGCGTCCGACGACGCCACGGTTTGCCTCCGCTCGACTCCGGCTTTGGAGCCCGGCTGGTGGAGGCTCGATTGGCAACCTCTCCGGATATAGTCCGCGAGCGCTTTTTCCTTAAGAGAGCACGAAGCGTTAGTATGCCTTCCAGAATAAAACCTGGAATAAGATGGCACGCCATACCGCTATGCCGGGCGCCTCAATCCGGACCGCACTTCTTTTCAACCCACTGGCCTTGCTGCCCTTGTTGGCTAGCCACCGCAGCTCGGCCTTCCGCCTCACGGGCTCCCGCAAAACACCAATGGTATACGGTGATAAAAAATAAGCACGGATGGATCATTTTCAAAGTATTGGGACTTCGGTCTCGCCACTGTGAGGCTGGAAGTATTACGAGGTAATCGGCCGTAATGGCTACTCAAGGCATTGTCGATGCTCGCTTGGTAAAATACCCCATCAATCAGCTCCACGGATATGTCCGGATCCTCTTGGGAGGTCGGATCGAGGGACCGCTCCGGATCCTCGGGTTGTGGAGGAGGGCTGTTTATATCCTTCACGGCACGGCGCAATTCCTCGGCCGAAATCACAAGATAAGGTACTTAACTATGGGAATATGGAACAGATGGGCAAAAGAAGTGTCCGCTACCCAGCTTGGAGGATTGTACATAGAAAATCCATATGTGGATTGACGCGAGGAACTCCTCCTCTTCTCCCTTGTACAATGCGACAGGTCCTTTGCCGTAGCAGAAACCGATCCCGCCCTCACGGCCGCAGCGGGTGGCATCATCCTCCCATTGAAATCCCACATGTGGTGGCCTTTATAATGAAGTGGCTGCACCTCACAAGATAATGCATGTGGCCATGACCCCGATCATGGTCATCCGAATGAGCTAACAACCTTATCCGCCCATCGTAAAGGACGCCCTTGTCATTTTCCTCCGAGGGCTCCGTGGACGCCAGCTTAGGCGCTTCTTCAAGGGAGCATTATTGAACTCGGGAGGCCGATCCAACAGGGTCCGCAGGGGACGCCTTCTATATAAACCATTCTCAAGGCCACCGACGCTTCCTTGGGGTTCCGGATAGATATCCGTCCCGCGATGCGCCATAGTTCGCTCCGCCACTTGATATATCGAATTCTCCCGAGAACGGGCACAAGGCGTAACAGCTTCTTCCACAGCGAAATGAGCCTCGATGCCCAAAACAGCTCGCAAAGGGCTACGAAGCCCGCAATATGCAAAATGGAGGCAGGCGAAGGTTATGCAACCGAGGTCAGAGAACTCAGTGAGACTCGGAGAAACGGATGAATTGGAAACCGAGCCTCTTATCAAATAAGGGAGAAGGCATACCCGCCTCCTTTGAGGATTGGGGACGCCTCCGCCGCTTCCGCCATTATAGGTGGCGAGTCCGCTCGAACCGGGACCATGAAGGTGGGGGAAGAAATCCTTGGTTTGGAGCGCCACTAGCTCGTCAAGGGATTTGGAACATCTCTCCCAATCTCCGTGCTGAGGGACCGGAGGCAAGAGGAGGAGCTGCGCCGATCGCCATGATGGAATGGATTGCTTGATGCGCCCGATGAACGCCGC
The DNA here is from genome assembly GCA_021605205.1 of Aegilops longissima. NCBI lineage: Eukaryota > Viridiplantae > Streptophyta > Magnoliopsida > Poales > Poaceae > Aegilops > Aegilops longissima. Next base: position 7,082 of record JAHIAM010005802.1, on the reverse strand, counting down.
AAGGGAAGATGGTGTGATTCGGATCTCAATCCTCGCCTCTTTTATAGGCAGCTCATTTTATGTAGCTAGGGGGTAAATGTAAAACACCCTGGCTTTTCGTGATTCGCTTGACGCGGAAGACGGCCATTATTGGGCGTGAAAGCCAAGGAGCACAATATTCACGGAAGCCGCACACTATTCAACAGTACATGAATTTGAGAAGAACCCGCTTTGCAATGCCAAGACAATCATGTGCTTGACTCATCGCCATTGAAGTCTGTCTCGGGGCTACCGTGGGAGTCCTGGATTAGTGGGTGTCCGGATAGTCGGACTATAGCCTTTGGCCGGACTCCTGGACTATGAAGATACAAGATTGAAGACTTCATTCCCGTGTCCGGATGAGACTTTCCTTGGCGGGAAGGCAAGCTTGATGATACGGATATGTAGATCTCCTCCCATTGTAACCTACTCAGGTAACCCTAGCCCTCCGGTGTCTATATAAACCGGAGGGTTTTAGTCCGTAGGACGAACAACAATCATACCATTAGGCTAGCTTCTAGGGTTTAGCCTCTCTAATCTCGTGGTAGATCTACTCTTGTACTACCCATATCATCAATATTAATCAAGCAGGAGTAGGGTTTTACCTCCATCGAGAGGGCCTGTCGTGGTTCTAAGTCTGATAGTAGAATGGGGGGTAGGTATGGAGAGGCAAGGTACTAGCTATGGAGTAGTTGGTACGCACGATTTTACGAAGTTCAGCCTTCTCTGGAGGAAGTAACAACCCCACGCCTCGGAGCCCGGAGGCGTCGATCGATTATATGCGATGAATTACAGGGGTGCGAACCCTTCACCTGTGGAGGGGGTGGCTTATATAGAGTGCGCCAGACCCCAGCCAGCCCATGTAGCGGAGGGTTTAAGGTACGCAAGGCTAGGCGTTATCGGTAATGCCTTACATAAAGTGTCATCATGACCATAAAGACTACTTAACTACGTGCACTGCTTGGACACCGAGGGCTCTTGAACTCCCGTGGTCGAGTGGGTCTTCATGGTCGAGTGTCTTTGAATCGTCGAGTGGAAACCTACCGTGTCGACCGGTAGGCGTTTATTCTAAGGATTCCCTTGGGGAGGGTATCTGGACAGGTCCATGACCCTACCCTAGGTATATGACTTCATCATTAGCCCCTAATGGATCGAGGTTTGAGTGAGGAAGGAGTTGATAATCTTTCCGACCGCTTCAAAGGCCAAGTGAAGTGTGCTTTTACTCGATCAGTGACCTTTCAAAGGACGGTGTCAACTTTTCTTTCAACCGCTTTTGATCCATTCTCTACATCTGCCGAGTGAACTTTATGAACTTGTAGATTTCGAGTGACGGATCGGAGGAAATCTGCCGTCTCGACAAGTTGCTCGCTGTTAGCGGATTTAGTGGGATCCGACTCGGAAGCGCGCTGGCGGAGAAGGCCGCATGCACTCTGGATGGGATAAGGTGTCGGTGTACTAGAGTAGGGTACCCTAGTACCTCGAACTCGCACGGCAGTAGCAGCAATACCTACGGCAGGGCTGGCCTCGATGACCGCCATAGTCTCAGCTGCCCTTTTGGAGCCATTCAAGAACAAAGAAGTTAAGACCCCGCAAGAGGAGCTTGCCGGAAGGCCACCAGTATGCCAAGGAATAAGGCCCCGCAAGAGGAGCTTGCCGAAGGCTTGGTGGGCGCCGAGCCCCTGCGCGACAAGGTTCCCGCCAAGCAAGGCGCTTGTCGGGCGGGCGACTCTCTTCATCTCCGCCCAGCTCACTCCGCCAACGTGTCACCACGGGCTCTCCTAAGCATCGCGGTCGACGGGCTGTGCAGCCATGGGGAGTAGCGATAAGCGGCGCGACAAGCTACCATCGTGGCAAACGGAGCCGACTTGACGGTCCCTCGTTACAATCGTTTCGGCGATCGAGACGGGCATTGATGACTCTTGTCCCTTGTCCGTCGAGAGTTAGGTATAGATTATCAGACACCGAGTAGTGCGTGTACCAACCTATGTTTTTACTATCTTACCCTTGTCTACTTGCCACGCAGGGTGACCCTTGTGCCTATAAAAGGAGGCCCAAGTGCAACGTAGAAAGGGTTCGGTCCAGCTCCGCTTAGTTCATCATACTCATACGAAAACCACGCCAGCTAGGTCTTGTAGCTCCCATTGCTCCCTAGCAAGAACACAAGATAATCCACAAAGCAGCAAGAGGAGTATTATCTCTCCGGAGAGCTCCGGTTGGGTAAATCTGCTCGTGCACGCCGATCCGCCTTCATGCAATCTCCGCCCTCCGAACCACAAGGGACCCAGGTCCCGTGAGGTGTTCGCGGGACACGATCGCTTCTCCCGACATCTCTCGGGCGTGCTGTAGGGCGCCGAGGCTGTGTGAACCCGATCCGCGGTCACACGAGCAACTTCATCGACATCTTCGCCAACATGGCGCCAAGAAGAAGTCTTTGGCAGCAGCAGAGCTATCCGCTGTCGAACCCACCACCACCGGAGCTGTCGTGGTGGGGGAAACGCCGCGAGGAACCGCGCCGCCGAGAGCCCACAATGTCGCCAGTCCAAGGACATGGCAGCACAAGCGCCGGGCGTCCGAAGTTCGCACCGCCCCTCGCAGGAGGCGCGAGACCGACAGCGCCATGATGCTCGCGCACCATACGCCGTTGGATCAAGGCCAAGCTGGAGGATCCCGAGGCCTCGTGACCGCATGCGCCAAGATGCCGGTACGAAGTGGAGTACGGTCGCCATGGATGCTGCCCTCCTAACTTGGTTAGGAGTCCGGCACCTCCCGCTCTCGCCACGCACGCCGTTACCACCCACCACACCAGCAGAAGCTTTGGCAAGAGCTCAGTTACTACTAGATTACCCTCCAACGGCCGATAAGGTCGACGAGTGGAGGGCCACAATCCAGAGTCTCATCGGCTTCGCCAACGGCGACTCCCGCGACAACCGAGCGCTTCGCAGCCGCGGCAAGGCGACAAGGCTCGAGCTGATGGCGACGAGACTTGACGGCGGGGCCGGCCTGAATTTGATCTCCTCCGCAGTGCTCCAGAAACTTCAAATCCCTGACAGCGAGCTCGAGGAAACTGGTACTTTCCAAGGAATCAACCCAGGAAGGAGCAAGCCCAAAGGGAAGATCATGTTGCCGGTAACATTCGGCAAATAACTCAACTTCGTGAACCGAGAGGGTCACATTTGACGTCACCGATTTCCCATTGCCCTACAATGGCATACTTGGCCGACCAGCACTCGCCAAGTTCATGGCCGCCTCATTATGCATACAACCTACTCAAGATGCCCGCCCGATAAGCGCTATTTCTGTCCATGGCGACAAGAAAGACGACTTATCTCGCTACCGACAAGATTTACCGGATGCAGCAGCCATGACAGATAGCAAACCACTTACCGCTGAAACTCCCGGGCGAAGAAGAAGACCACTAGGTCCGCAAGAGCACTGCTGCCCACTCCGCAAGCGCACCTCTTCGAGTGCTGCGCTACTGCCGAGGACGCACCATCGAGCTCCACCGCAAGTGCAACAAGACGATGGCAGATCCGCCAAAGACCAAGAAGGTGTCCGCTAAGGAGGACGGCAGACGGTGGTACCTTCACCATCGCTGCCACGCTTTATCCTAAATAGGAAGGCGAAGCTCGCTGTTTTCCCTCGGCGTAATGTCGATGTGTTTGCATGGCGCACCATCCGACATCCGCGTGTTCCTGTGAAAGTAATTGAGCATCACCTAGCTGTCTGTCTCACGCCGCCCGCCAAGCAAAAAGTTAGGAAACAGCAAAGGAGCGCCAAGAGTTCATAGCGTAAGAAATCAAGAAGTTAGAAGCAGCAGGCTTGTCGAGGAGTCCTCCACCCACGTGGTTGGCCAATCCGTAGTTAGTGCGCAAGGCGAATGGGAAATGGAGACTTTGTATTGACTTCACCGATGTTAATAAAGCTTGTCCCAAAGACCCATTTCCCTTGCCAGCAGATGACCAGATTGTTGACTCCACGGCTGGATGTGATCTCGCCATTTCTTGATGCATATTCAGGATATCATCGATCTTCATGGCGTAAGAGGATGAAGAGAAAACTGCATTCATTACACCATGTGGCACGATCGCTTCATACGGAATGCCTTCGTTTAAAGAATGCTGGTTCAACCTTTGCAAGAGTAGTCCATGATGCCTTTGAGCCGCAGAGACATAGAAATGTAGAAGCTACATGGATGACATAGTGGTCAAGAGCAAGGACAAAGCAACTCGTTCAGGATTTGATGAAACATTTGCAAATCACGCAAGATCAACCTCAAGCTCAACCCCGAGAAGTGCGTGTTTGGAGTCCCTCCGCAAGCTTCGGTTCTTTGTGTCTTAGCGGGAATTGAAGCCAATCCCGACAAGATCAAGGCCATTGAGCAGATCAAGCACCAAAGCGCCAAGGATGTCGAAGACTTGCCGGTTGCGGGCCGCCTCAAGAAGTTCATCTCCAAGTTCTGCTGAACGCGCTCTGCCGCTTTTCAAGATTTTGAAAAGGCAGGTCCAATGAAATGGACTCGGCGGAGGCTGCGCTGCAGGACTTGAAGAGATACATGTCCTCCGCCCAATACTTGTCGCACCTAGGCCAGCAAGAGAAGTTGTCATGCTTATATAGCGGCAACCAATCAAGTGGTTAGTGCTGCTTAGTAGCAGAGAGGGAGGCAGATGATGAGCCGGCAACCGAGGCAGATGCATCCAGCGACAAGCAAGGGCTTCGCCACAAGCTCGGTCCCGATAAGGACAGATTAGCGCAGAGTTGCGACAAGACACGTAAAAGGATGGTGCAGCCCCAATTTACTTTGTCGGCCCTTCGCAGGGGCAAGGTCAAGGTACTCGTGTGCGTTGCTTTTCGCCTCCTCATGGCTCTCGAGAAAGCTGCGCCATTACTTCCAAGCACACGAGATAACAGCTTGTCACCGCTTCCGCTGAAGAGGATATTGCAAAATCCGGAAGCAACAGGCAGGATTGTCGAGTGGGCACTGGAACTGTCAAACTTTGGTCTCAAGTTTGAAAGCACTTCAACTATCCAGAGCAGAGCGCTGGCAGAATTCATAGCAGAGTGGACGCCAACGCAAGACGAGGAAATTCCAGAGACAAGCATCCCCGCCAAGGAGGCAAATAAAGAGTGGCTGATGTACTTGATGGAGCTTTCGCAGCGCTGGTGCCGGGCGCAGCTGCTTATCGCACCCACCGGAGAGCACCTCAAGTACATAGTCCAGATGCACTTTCCCAAGGAACAAGCAACAAATAATACCGCAGAGTATGAAGGCTTGCTTGCCGGACTCGTGATTATGTGGACCTTGGGATCAAGAAGCTCATTGTCGGGGACTCGCAACTTGTCGTCCGCCAAGTAAATAAAGATTATCAAAGTCCGTTGATGGAAGCCTACGTCGATGAAGTGAGAAAGCTAGAAGAGCACTTTTAAGGCCTGCAAATGGAACACGTTCCAAGAGCTCAGAATGATATAGCTGATGGCCTCTCCAAATGTGCCGCACTTAAGTTACCTGTGGAACCAGGAATTTTTGTGCTCAAGCTGACTCAGCCAACCATAGCACCATCAATGGGACAGAGCAAGAAAAGAAAACTGGTTTCCGGCGACTACTTTCCGGCAGAGCTCCCCGGCCGCCGCCAAGAAGGTCCCTAAAATCAACGCAATATCACCGAGGAGCAGTCTGTCCGACAAACCATGCAGCTTTGTATCGCTGAAGAACGCCCCGACAAGTTTCGGCTCCGCAAACTTGTCGGGATCGCCAAGCTCCGCGGACCCACAGGTTCTTGCCGAGAAGTTGATGTTCCCGCAGTGATAGAGGAGCCTTTAGTCCTTGTTGTCGAGCCACAGTGCTCCGCATGGGCACAACAAATCGCCCATTTCCTTCAGACAGAGAACTTCCCCAAGAGCAAGAAGAAGCGGAAAGAGTAGCCCGGCAATAAGTATGTACCAGTTTGTTGACAACACACTGCATGTAAGAAGACTCAACGGTGTGAAATTGAAGTGCATTTGCCGGAAGATTGATGTGTTGCTGGCGAGATACATGGAGGCATATGTGGTCACCACATTGGCGAAGAGCACTTGCCGCAAAGCTTCCGCAAGGTTTCTTCTCGCCGTAAGCCTCCAGATGCAACCGCTAAGTAACCAAGTGTGAAGCGCAAGGCCCATTCCAAACAGATACACCAACCAGCTCAAGCTCTCCAGACGATCCCTTTATCCTCGCCCTTCTCGTCTGGGGCTCGACATCTCGCCCTTTCCCCGAAGGTCGGGGCTTTGAGTACTTGTATGCTGCAATCGACAAGTTCACAAAGTGGCCGAAGTGGAACCAATGAGGAAGGTGACAGCACAACAAGCAATAAGTTCTTCAGTCAATTGTTTGCCGCTTTGGGATTCCTAACAGAATCATCACCGACAATGGCACACAGTTCACGAGCCGCACCTTCATGCAAGACGCCCAAGATCTTGGCGCCAAGATCTGCTTTGCTTCGTTGCTCATCCGAGAAGCAACGGTCAAGGCAGAGAGCGAACGCTGAAGTGCTGCGAGGACTCAAGACCGTAACTTTCGACAGCTGTGCAAGTGCGGAAGGAACTGGATCGAGGAGCTGCCGGTGGTTCTTTGGTCGATCAGACGACGCCAAATCGAGCCACCGCCGACACCTTTTGCTCTAGTCTCCACGGAGCAGAGGTAGTTCTCCCACGGAACTCGTACGGGTCACCTCGAGTGCTCGCCTATGATGAGTTTGAGCAAGAGCAGCTGCGATAAGATGACGCTGCTTCCTCGAGGAAGATCGCCTTCAGTGCTGCAGACGAGCTGCTCGTTATCAGCAAGCTTTGCGCCGCTACCATAGCCGCAGTTAATGCCGGCTTCGAGGAAGGCGATTTTGTTCTTCGCGCATCAATCCGCCAAGAATTCCAAATGTTGACGCCAAGTGGGAAGGCCTTATCGGGTGAAACGAAATACTAGGCCCGGCGCTGTCCGCCTTTGAGACCAAGATGGCGCCGTGAGCAATTCCTGGAATATAGAGCATCTTCGCAAGTTCTACCCAGAAGACGCGTTGCAGGAACCTGTTTCGCAA
>JAHIAM010005801.1:0-45176 GCA_021605205.1 Aegilops longissima | reverse complement strand
TACCTCCTTTCCGGTTTGGGCTCAATTCAAGAAACGACCTACTGGATCCTACACGAATAAATAGAGATCACACACGTTTAGTACCTCCTTTCCGGTTTGCGGTGGCTTGATTCAAACCTCTCACCAACAAAGTTACTCCCTCCGTCCGAGTTTATTAGTCCCATGAGCAAAGGCCAAGACCAAGGCATGGCAATAATTAACGGCATGCGAAGTTTAAGCCTAATTAATTTGGAGTTATTTGGCGCATGCCCTCGGGCAAATTTGCTGATGCTGCTTCGCCACGCCTGTGAGGCGATTCTGAGTGCCCGCATGCAGCCGCCGTAATTAAGGCAGCTAACAGGAAAAAGATACGCTTTAATTGTTCCTTTTAAACTGCGGAAATCATTATTGACAAGGAGGGAGATGATTCGAAAGGATTCCTTGACCCGCCATGTCCGCGGCGCCCAGACGGGACGGGACCATACCATAATTTCAGCCCTAGTTTTCCACGGAAAGGCTGGGCTTAAGCCATTATGCATTGAATTGGACCGGGCAACTACCTTCACCCTATAAGTACGGTTACCCGGGCATTCTCCAAAGGCCACCATGACCCAACTCGCCATATCCTCATAAGCCCCCACCAGCCCGACGCCGCCGCCACGTCCGCCATGCCCCCGCCTTGGCCGAAGGCGCTTGGAGGCGGTCACCGAACTAGTGTTCGGTTTTTCACCCAAGGCGACGGAGGAGGAGGCATTATATATGTCTTTAGATGGCAATGTGCAGACGAGGAGTTGTTGGAGCGCCGAAGATGGCGGAGGAGCAGGAGTTGTTGAGCGCCACCGGGCGGAGGAGCAGCGAACGCCGATTTGCGGCGCCAGCGGACATGGAGCAGCAGCGCACCAAGCTCAGTCGCGGTAGAGTGCCTCAATCGGGCCGATTACATGGAGGCCGACGCTCACAAATAGCCCTCGATGTTGTCGGGCACGCACGCTGCCGGCGCCGATTCTTACTACCAGCTCGCTGGTGGGTTTCCGCTGGAAGCCAAAGTTTCGTGGACCACGCCGGCATGGAAAGTGCCAACACGCTGCAGAACGCGCTTCTTATCGCACCTCCGGCAAGTCCGAGGGAGGCAAGGGACGCCATTGCGGGCGAAGCGGTACCCCGGCCCTTAGTTAGCTAAGAGGTTAGTACTTGTCAGGGGAGTAGATAGTTAACTTGGCTATGATGGTTGTCAACGGGAAGTTCAAGATCTATATGTGGATCAACCGCATTTGCTCCAATGTTGAACTTTCCCTTTGAACGATGGAATGGGCTGTTATTTTTTAAATGGGTTGTATTTGTCCTCCACGGGTTTAGAGGCTGACTTGGGCCTTAGCAAGGACGCAGACAATCGGGAGATGATTGTACGGGAGAGGATGAAATTTAGGGACCCGCCAAGGTCAAGGCAAGACGCAAGGCGCCTCCTTATTTCAAGCCAATAAAAATGGTTCCTCCTAGTGGATTTTCATCTTGTTCCCATGCCATTGTCAACGGAGTCAATAAACTAGAAAAATTGCACAATGAGCGGGCCGACACCGTGGGACCCAAAGAATTTCCCGTTTTTTTTTTGTTTTGGGTTAATTTGATAATGCCCGAAATGCCAATGCAATTTACAAACTTTGAAAATGCCATTTCATGCCATTTCTAGTGGCTTTTTTGAAGTCCGGAGGGCGTTTTTCAAAGTTTGCAAACTGTGTGGTGTTTTTCAAAGTTTGCAAAATTGCTGTGGCATTTTTCAAAGTTTGGAAATTGGGTGGCATTTTTATGAATCGCCATAATTGGAGTGGCATTTATCTAATATGTTTTTGAGAGGAAGTGGTGTCAACCGGCGTAAGGGACACCCTGGGTTGTAGACAGCCTTTTCTTTTGTGTTTACCATGCACCAGCCCAAGAGGTTTTTTTTTTTTGAAAATGGCTAGCCCAATTTTCTTGTGATTTGTCAAGTAAGTAACTTTATGTTGGGCTAGACGAGAGAGCTTCTTGACCGGCCGAAAAATGGCCTATCAAGAATGAGAAATGGGTTGTAAATTTATAAAAACACATCAAACCAGCAATTAGTTTCAAATATCTTTTTTCATTTTGAGATTTTAAATTGCATTGATTTTGCGCGGGACAATTTATTGATTTTATATTGATATACATTTTTTTAAATCAGTCTAATGTGACTCAAATTTCGGATTAAAAACAGTTCGATAACCGACATATGCAAAATTTCATAAATTTTTAACCGTACAATATGGGTTGTCAATAAAAAAGAATATGGGCCCAAAAAAGCCCGAAGAATTAGCAAATGGGCTGTAAACTATTTGAAATAATGGCAGATGGGTTGTATGCTGTTTTCCACAGATTTGAGGCTTTCCACAAATGGTTTGATTTGTTGGATGTCCATCCAACGGCCGCCGGTTTCTTCTTAATCTCCGCTTTTTCCCGCCCAGACGTCAAACAAGCGCCAATGGACTGCTGCCCTTCCTCCTCAAAGGCCGGGTTGGGTTGCCAAGGGCCTCACCGCCCATCAGACTTCCCATCCCGGGCCTAGCTATCCTCTACTCACCCTCGGCCCCACACATGCTGTTATTCTCCGGCCGACGGCAATTTAACCAAGAAATTCAATTCTCCGCTTGGAAATAACTGCCAGTATTCCCTGCCCGTCGCTCCCCAATAGGCTCGCCGCCCCCCTTGGTGCTTTTCCGCGCCGGTTAACGTGGTCAATGAACGACATCCATCGAAGTGGATCAACGTGGAGAGGCCGACAACCGGGTCCCGCAAGGAAATGCCTCCTTATTACGCCGAAAATAATGATTCCCCCACCTAACATCCGGTACCCAAAAGGGCCCCGATTTCGCAAAAAATGTTACCGCCACGAAAACCTGGACCCACCAAATATTCTTCGCACGCAAGGAAGTCCCCTTATTATGCCCAAAAAAGAATACCCCGCTAGTTGGGACCCAAAGAAGTGGGCCTACTTGTTGACGGGGATGAAGGGCTTTGTCAACTTAGTCAATTATGCACGATTCTAGCTCGATGACCGTGACGTTGTCCATCCAACGGTCAGAAGTGCTTCTTCAACCATGGTCTTTTTGCTCCAAATTACCAACGCCCGGGTCGGCCTCCCCCCCACCTCCTGGGGCCGGGTTGTGCTGCCGCGAGGCCTCACCGCCCCATACTACTTCCCACCGCCCAGGCCATCCCTCCACTCCACCCACCCACACCCCTTATTCTCCAATGACGGGCAAAAGACAGCCAAAGTTGAACCTCGGATTCTCTCCGGGCATCCACCCGCTGCCTTTCCTCGGGTCTTGTCGCCTCCTTCCTAGGCCCTCGGGCCCACCCCGTGGGTGGTCCTCGGGCCGTGGTCAACTAATCAATTCCATCCAAGAATACGACGTGGGAGAGGCCGAAACCGTCCATGGTACGAGGGCTTTGTCAACTTAGTCAATATAAATGATTCTAGCTCCAAAGGACCGTTTTGTCCATCCAACCGGCCATAGTGCTTTTCAACCTCCGGTCTTTTGTCCAAAACCAAAGAACGCTGTCGGCTCAAAGTGCCTCCGCCTCCCAGGTCGGATGTCCATGAGGCCTCACCACCCCTACTATTCCCACCGCCGCCAGTTCGGTGGCGACGGGCCCTGCATCAAGAGCCGACTAGTGAACCTCAGATTCCTTCCGCTGGCTTCCACCGCCGATCTTCCCCGGCCCCCGCCATCCCTTTCCTAGGCTCGCCGTCCCAACCGCCTGGTTTCGGCGCGGGTCAACATGGTCAAGGAATGATTTCCATCGGACGTGGACTGTATGGGAGGGTTTCGGGCTGGGTCCACGACCCAAAGAAGGAAATGCCTTTTACGCGGCAAAATAATTATTCCTCCATCGACAAACCCACCAACGGTCCACCGATGAAGAAAAAAACGCTTCCGCTCCGCCGGGACCCACCATACTTCGCAAAAGGAAGGCGCCAAAAAAACGATTCCCTTTCGACCATCGACCCACCACCAATCGCCGACGCAAGGAAGTGCCCGGATACCGGGACCCACCTGGTTGGGCCATACGAGCCTGTCATTCTCGGGTGCTGACCCATACCCGGTCGATGTAGAGGCGCCGCACGTAGAGTGAGGAACGACATGTCGGTAGAGGCGCCGCACGTAGCATGTACAACGCACGCATAAACGGCGAGGGTGCAAGAAAAACCGCCACGCACGAACGGGGGGTCTCGAACGCCACCGCCGATAATGAATGGCTGGGCCGGAACGGACAATCAGCCCGTTGTTGTGTTCATGGGGAGCCAACCGGGGTCGGAACGGAATGCATGGTCGGTTCATCGGGAGGGCTTGGACGAAAGGATGGAACGAGGCCTCGGCGATGGCACAACGGAGGAAACAACCTTGTGTTCGACCGCCACGTCAAACGGGTCCCTTGATCGAGGGGCTGGCATCCGGAACGGAGGAAACGGACCTCCTCCAAAACGGGGTCCCGGATCGGGAGGGTGGGCGCATCGCGAAAACGGAGGAAACGGACCTCCTACGGTCAAACGGGGTCCTGTTGGATCGGAGGGTGGGACCGCAAAACGGACGAAACGAACTCCAACGGCCAAACGGGGTCCTGTTCATCGGGAGGGTGTTGGGCATCGCAAAACGGGACCCACCGGATACCGCTCATCTCCACCGGCCGACCTTCCTCCACCTCCACGGACTTCGCTCATCCATCCTCCACCGCTACCCACCCAAGGCCATCGCTCAACCACCCTCCACACCGGCAACCCTCCACCGCCTTCCGCTCACCCAGCCCTCCACACCACGGGTCCGTTCAACCACCCCTCCACGGCCACCCTCCACCGCTCACTGCTCATACCCCTCCACACCACGGGTTCCCTTGCTCATCCGCAGGCAACGCCACCACCACCGCTCATCCAACCCCCGCAACGCCACTATTCATCCTAGAGGCAGCATCGATCGGCTTCGTTAGCGCAGAGCGGCGAATCGCCCATCGGGTTCGGCTAACGACCATCGATCGCCGGTTCGCAGAACGCGAGTTCAGCAAACGCCGGTTCAGCTAGAGCCCAACGCCTCGCCGGCTTCGGGAGCCAACGCCTTTGCCACACCAGACATATGAGAGAAACACGACGCTTCCGCCGCCCAACTCCCAAGAACCGCAACTTTCAAATTTTCCTCCCTCGCCTTACCACGGTTTTTTCCATCATGGAGGGCCCAAAGAATGTCATGCGCGCGCCTCCGCCCGCCCGGGACGGAAAAGCCCATTTTCCGCCATGATTTTTGTCATAGAAGGGGAGCCCACCACATCTATGATGATACCGGTTTTATTGCCAATTATCGCTATAGAAGTGTCATAAGGAGACATAATTTTTTTTTGTTCACCCAAATGTCACGGATGTCTTTTTTTTGTAGGTGATGTGAGCCATGACGACGACACAAAGTGGATCCGGCCTGCAAAAGATCCTTGTTTTCTTTGGTTCTAAGGAGGCAGCGCAGCGCCGAGTTTACCCCAAGGCAAAGGTTTCCATATCGGTGCAACGAGACCAAGACCGCGGGACGGCAAGACGGAGGTCACCATGGAGCCCAAGACCGCTATCACCGAGCCTTTTGCGCGAAGACCCAAGAATTGTCAAGATAGCTTGTACTAGCTGTCCCTTTCAAATTGGCCTGCCGTTGTTGGCCCCTTCCCGCCAATATTTGGGGAGAGGACCGGGCCTATATAAGTAGAGCTAGCCACCACAAAAGATGGGGTTGAATCACCGTTCTCATCCACACCCCGTAGCACAAGAACACCTCAACCTCGTGAGGCTGTTCTTCCCTTTGTATGTTTCTCCATCACCCAGGAGGCAATCCACCACCACACCCGAGTAGGGTATTACACCCACATCGGTGGCCCAACCAATATAAACCTCGTGTCTCTCTCCTTGGTGAGTTCGCCGGGTTTGTCTGTGAGATCTTAGCGAGCTAGGCGTGGATCGGTAGGAGGGAAAGAACTTTTGCCCCCCCTTTAAGTTTGAACCTTAAGGGTTTTGCTTAACCCAGATCTTAATTTGCCTCAAATTTAACCAACAAAATGTTTATGATTTAAAAAATTATATAATTGGAAACTATGTTCAAATACTTAACCCAACTATATAATTTTTGGCCACATGCATTCTATTTATTAGTTAAATCATACTTCTAAACCAGGATGGGGATATAGTAGGTAATTAAATCGCAAACGCTTTTTTTATTAACCGTATGTGTACGTGGGCCTTTCGCCCTCCCTCTCCGGACGCTTTGTCACCCGCTGCCATAGCGGTTTACCAAAAGAAGTTTGCGCAACGGCTGGGGCGTTATTTTCCAAACCGCCAATGAATCGCCTTGAGCCTGCTCCCAAAACCTTGCAGGTTCCTACGCAAGCTTTCCCGGCCGACTCCTTGAAATCCCCCAAAATCCCAATGCCATCGGGCCTCATAAAACCCGCTCGGCCGGGGAGTCCCGTCGATTTTCCCCCTCCCCCTGAGCTTATCTCCCCCGCTTCTCCCAATCGCCAATACCGTCCATCGCCGCCCCCCACTCCCCCACGAGGACAGCTCCCGGGAGGCTACACCGCGGGGCCAGCCCCGCTGTGTATAGTGCATGTGGTGTCCCTCGCTGGGAACACCCACCACACCCGCCGCTGTGCCTGGCCGGGGTTACCGCCGTTGCCGCCACACCACCGGTGCCGGGCCATCGTGCCTCCGCCGCCCCCGGGCGGAGGTGGTGGTCATGGCCGCTAGAGCATCGTTGGGTCACGGGTTGCCACCCACCGGGCCGAACCGTCCACCCGCTTTACCCGCCGTAGGCGGAGAAGCGGGGGATGCCCGCCGCAAGGGCAACCTTTGCGCGCTACACCGAAGTTCCCTTGGGGAGGAGGAGGAGCACCCGTCGAAAGCATGGAAAGAGCCTTACCACCGCCATGGCGGCGGGGCCACGCCGCCTTAGAGGCGAGGAATCGAGATCTACAAGAGAACCACCGCTTGAAGAGGGGTCGCCTGGATGGCAAGAGGGCGCCCGAGGTGAGCGCCCTGGAAGCCGGAACAACGGCAGCTCCAATATTGCGGCCCAGCCACAAGAATTGCCCTCCTCCTCCCTTTTTATGAAGGCCGCTTAAAGAGGAGATGCAGCCGAAGTAGTACAAAGCCCCTCCGCAGTAGTAGTAGTATTTAATTAGGGCTATTTTGTTCAGCCTATCCGACTATAGATGTGGTGGATTGCATAACGGACTTAAAATTAGCTAGTATATAGTTGTACTAGCTATTTTCAAGAGTGGTTGTCAACAATTGGGGAAAGTTTGGTCACCATCCCTTCCGAAGGAACTGTTTGTATAAATTAAGAACGCTCGCTTAATCTATGAATGAAATCTATGCTTAATTACTGAATTTTAGTTGAAATAATTAGATAACTGCTAGTGATTTTTAGCTTCATATTTTGACAAATCACGTTGTTAAAGGTTGACAAATGGCAATGTTAATAGATCAACAAATGTCAATCTTTCCAGTTTGACAAATGGAAACATACCCAATATGATGGATAAATCTACCAAATTGTTTGTAAGTGGTTGCACACGGTCATCCAAAAAGAACTGCTTATGCGGAAGAGATGCACAAACCTGCTCTCACTTTGCATCATGTCGCCCCGGGATCGAAGGCAGGGAGGGCGGTAAGGCGCTTAGAAGTAGCGCCGACAAGATCTCATGGCCGAGGTGGGAAGGCACGGAGAGGAAGGCGGAAGGCCCGGCAAAGGGCTCGCCCGGAGCCTTTCAGCATACAGCTGACGCTTCCCGGTAAGCCCGTGCATTCGAGGACAGCCTGCACGCCTCGTCAATCCCACGCACCGGACTGCACTCACACCCCCTTTCGGCCAAGGTCAAGCAATTGTCCGATGACACCTTCTACAACCATTAAAACTAAGACACATGGCGCCAGTGAATGGTTAACATAATGCACACGGTTTGAATTATACAAATGTTTGAGATATTAAATGGCAGCTATTTTTCAAAATGTTTTGTTGGATGTCATTATTCAAAGCGCCTTCTTCAAAATGGACAAAAATACCACAACATGTCGGGTGCCACCCATGATAGCATGCCAAGTTTCATGAATTTCGATTTTAGTTTTGATTTACTAGAATTTAAAACCCATGGACACATATATGATTTTAGAACCCATGTTGGTGCACCGAGCATGTATGTAGTTTAATTTTGAATTGTGCACCCGAATGGCTAGAAAACCAGTTTAATGTATAAAATGTTCAAACAAACCCTGAATAATTCCAATTTTTACGTTAACACATATAGTTGCATGTTCACTACGATAAAAGGTTCAGCAAATTCAAACACCCTTTTTCCAAGGACCCCATTATGTAATTCAAATCAAGATAAAAATCAAGTAGATCGCCACAATTTATTATCACCAACCCGTGAGATGCAACACAAAATATCCCGGAGCACCGCCGGGTATAGTACGCTTTATGGCTTACCTGGAAGGTGCGCTTGGCCACAAATTCCACGCCGACGCCCTCCACACCAGTCGCCCCAAATATCATTTCACCGCTCAATAGTCGCCGTGAAAGATGGGCACGTGGACCGGCACGGAGGGCAACTTCGTGGCCCACTCCAAAGGAGAGCGCCAAGAGCTGCTGCGCGCGTTAAAAGGGATAAGCACGCCGCAACCCGGATCCGGGCAGCCAAGGCAGCCCAAACGGCCGGTTGCTTCTCGTGTGGCGGCAACAACATCTGCCTCGGGATATAAATCGCGAGAGCAGCACGCAGTTGTCCGCTCAGAAGGGGGTTTAGCCCTATGGAGGCCACCCACCACCATGTCGAGGCCGCCACGCCCAGCCCATGGGGTCACCACACAAATTGAACAAAGCCCCGACAACGGCTCGGAAACCCACGGCCAAGAGTTGGCAATCGCCGAGAGTTCGGCAATATCCGCTCCTCCGCCAGATAACTTGCAACGACGGAGCCTGGCCCAAGACCGGATCCTGGCCCAACCCCAGCTTTGGGATGCCTTTTTTCAAAGAGATGGCAACGCGATGGCGAGATGCTTGCCGATTATTGCGTAGGGATGCCATGGAGCCCTTCCTCAGAGAAACGGGCGAGCCAAACATGGAAGGGGGCGAGATCGATGAGCACCAAACCATAGTACTAGTACTTTTTGTTTTGTTTAATTGGGGGGTCTTTAATTTGTTAGAGTAATGTTTAGGTCCTAGTTTGCTTTAATTGCTGAACTTGCTTGATTAAGAAGTTAGTCTTTGTGTACCCAAATTATGTAATGACGGATGACCACCGAAATGGAAATTCAACCAAAAATTTTGACGCTCAAACTCATCACACACGGGTTAAGCTATCTAAATTGTTTGTGATGTTCATATCGATACGTTCCGAAATAAGGGATCGTGATGACATTTTGCCCGGTTTTTTCGCTTAAAGGATTCCAAATTTTCGGCTTCCCGGGAAATATTCCACCTCCCCCCCTCCCCCTTCCAAAAGCCACATTTTCTGTTTCCCCTTTCCTTCCCAAGTTGAAGTTTCCCTTGCTTGCAAATAGCCCCCCCCGACCACCCTCCTTCACGCCGCCGGGCCTCATCTATCCAGCAGGTAATCCACACCTGAACCCCATCCTCCTCCTCCTTCCACATCCCACATGCCCCATCACCGGGCGCGAAAACACCTTCCAACCAAATAACCGAACCCTCCACCAAATAAGCACCGCCCTTAAGCCATGGTGCACGCAGGCCAGATCTCAAGGAGCATTTGGCAGCGGGGAAGCAAATCCGGCCGACGCAAGGATGAGGTCGCGATGGTTGCCATTCGTGCAACCCCAATCTTGGAGGAGCACCCTTGCCATTTGTTAGCCACACCGTTAAGCATGCTGGGTTTACCCCTGCTTTGGGCCTTCCTCGCCTTTCCTTCACAAATTTAGTGAATTGTACTATCTAATTTTACCATGCAACTGCTGTTTAGTGTATAAGTTTATGTCGTGCGTTGTGGTGCCTACTTATTAACGCTTTTAATTAGCCCCTTTTAATTAACCTGCTTGGTTCAATTTCCAAATGTGATGTTCAATTTTCGTGCTGCAATTTTGTATTGTCTTCCATGTGAGAAATAAATCGAATTTATGTTTACAAAATACATGAGAAATGAATACAATTGTTATATTTCCAAGTTGTCAACATGGTTTGTTTGGTTATACATTGTGCAATGTGGTGCCTGCCAATGTTTGGTTCATTTGTGTTGTGGTGTTTAGTTAACTGCTTGGTTCAATTCTCGCAATGTGATGTTCAATAGTTGTGGGTGCATTCGTTATTGTATACCATGTGAAGAATAAATTGAATTTGGCTGTAGTAAATACTTGAGAAAAAATACAATTGCTATATTTCCAAGTTGTTAACATGCTTGGTTTGGTTAACTATCGATCTTCTATTAGGAGTATGTTATATTGTGCAATGTGGTGCTTAGTTAATGTTTTCTATTTGTTGTGGTGTTTAGTGAACTGCTTGGTTCAATTTGCAACGCATGTGCAATTGTCATGGGTAGAATTTGTATTGTTGTGCATGGAGAATAAACAAATTTGGCTGCACTTAATACATGAGAAACATATACAAGTGCTATATTTCCTAGTTCTTAATCATGCTTGGTTTGGATAAGGGTTTTCCATGTGGCTTGAATTAAACTGATGAATCTGCAATGTGCTTGTTTTTCATCAACACATTTTACTGATAGCATGCAAACCCTTTGTCGGTGTCAAACCAGCGGATCTCGGTAGGGGGTCCCAACTGCAGGCCTAGGCGGATGGTAATGGAGACAAGGGACACGATGTTTTTACCCAGGTTCGCCTCTCGATGGAGGTAATAACCTACCCTGCTTGATTAATATTGATGATATGGGTAGACAAGAGTAGATCTACCACGAGATCGAGAGGCTAAACCCTAGAAGCTAGCCTATGGTATGATTGTTGTTCGTCTAACGGACTAAAACCCTTCGGTTTATATAGACACTAATAGGGTTAGGGTTACACGAGTTGGTTACAATGGTAGGAAATCTACATATCCAGACGCAAGCTTGCCTTCCACGCCAAGGAAAGTCCTATCCACACGGACAAGTCTTCAATCTTGTATCTTCATAGCAGGAGTCCGCCAAAGATGATAGTTCGCTATCCGGACACCCCTAGTCCAGACTCCCTCGGAGTCCCCGAACCAAGCTTCAATGACGGGAGTCCGCGCCAAATATTGTCTTCGCATTGCAAGGTGGGTTCTCTAATACTTATAGAAGGTTTTAACACAAGGATAGTGTCCGCTCTACAAAAACAAGTTCCACATACCACCGTGGAGAGAATAATTTTGCACGTATCACCGACGATTCGGGCGTGAATCACACCACGCCGTGCCTTTATTTGAATCGTTTATCGCCCCACCTCAGCTGAGCGAGGCGGTTTCTTGGCACGCCTTATCAAAGCGAGATCGGCCCCTTATTCCGGATTCTCATCAATACGAGAGTAACCCAACCGCGCCATTGATTGCGGGCGCTTGGGAGATAAGCGAGTTTTATCAGTGGTGGGGACGGATAGCCTCGTCCGTCCATATAAGGGATAAGGATCCACCCTTTTCACCCACGCCTTCCTCCTCCCTTGCTCATCCATTTCCGCAAGACTCGAGCTCCAGCACCAAGTCCGACATCCTTCCTCAACCATCTCCACCATGTCCGAGCGGAGGCAGGTGGATGGTCTCTCCGCCACGGAGGGCCAAGTAAAAGACCTGGCGAAGGCCGGATACTTGTCCGCGACGTCAAAGACATCGGGCTGCCCGATTTAAGGGCAGCTCATCCCCACCCTCGAGCTCCATGAGTGTCGGCTGGCTCCTTTGTGGAGACCGTGAAGGTGGCACCGGCAGTTCTATATCACGAAACAAGCGGCTCAAATGGGCGTGGCGGCCTCGGGACTTTCGGTTCCGTATTCTACCGCTCACTTCTTGGAAGGAGATCATCATGGGGGTAATTTGGAAGAGCCGACCGGACTCAAACCCTGCATGGACCTTGGTGAACAAGAATCTCAGGCTCGCCATCGTGGTCCAGGTTATGCCTCATCCGCCGGATCCTCCCATGCCAACAACGGGCCTTCAAATTGTGGAGTTCGATCCGCACAAGCATTCAACTCCTCAAGAGGCTCTTCGACACTATAAAATGGGTGATGCCCGAAGGTGCTGTTCATAGCGCCGAGGCCCCTCATCCGCCATGTAAGATCGCGGATTCAGCTCGCGACGCCAAGCTTACCGAGGTAAGTTATTTTTCCCTTCACGGAATCTTGCTTTTCATAGTTTGACTTCTATGCGGGATCTAAACTTCCTTGCTTTCATAGATCGGGCGGAGTACAGACGGGCATGTTAATCGTCCGCTCCTTGCCGAAGACTCCAGAGACGCTCGCCATGGGAAGGGCCGGCTCCGGGCTTTTTACGTGGTGCCGGAGAAGAAGGCCAAGAAGAAGGCCACGGGACTCAAGGAGTGCTCCGGCGCCAGTTGTTGTCCGACTCATCGTCTGACGCACTGGAGGCGGACACTTCCTGCGAAAACGAGGAGGAGGAAATAAGCATCTCCCCAGCCGGAGGGAGAGAAGAAAAGAAAGGCCGCCTTAGCTGGGGAGGCCGTGAGGGTTCAAGAAGGGAAGAACCTTTCCTCCGGACGTCTCCACCAACGCCAACGACGGGCGGGAGGAGTGGCCTCGAGGCCAAGCTCTTTGGGTAGATCGTAAGTGTCCGGATACCTATGGCTTTTTTTTCATTGCATAGTGTCTCACTAATGCCGGTCAATCATGCAGCCTTACCAAGGACGAGCTCAGCCATTTCATCGAGCGTGGTCCCTGAATTCGCGGTAAGTGGAGAGAGTACTTCACTTCCGCCGCCTCCCCACCTCACGCTGCCACGACGCCGAGGTGGGGCCCCAAGGGGGGCCTGGTCAAGAGGAGGTGGCGCTGCAAGGCAGCCTCCCGACCTGTGCGCGGTGGGAGCGAGACTCCTGTGGGCTCTGGGTTCACCCTTGTCCGGGATTCCATACCGAACCTTCAGCAAGCTCCGCCAAGTCCGCAAGCTGCCCCGTCGTGAGAAGGGAAGACGCCGGTGTCCTCTGGCCCAACCGGAGGCACTGGATATGCATCGGAGGCGCTTAACAAAGCGCCTATTGGAGGAGGAGCACCGATCATATGCATGCAGGATTCAGAAAGTTCAGTCCGGCCAAGAGCGGGCTGATCAAGCTCGTAACGGCTCTCTAACAAAGCTTTGAGGTAAGTTTTCAATATATGTAAGAAGCTTAACAGACAGACAAGACAGCTCTGATGCTTAGTTCGGTGTTCGGAAAGAAAAGCCGACCGAGGATCTAAAAAGAGATACGCAGGAGTCTAAATATAATTATGTCAATATGGGAATGCAGCTGTCCTGTCTCATCACTTCCGAGACGGGACCATGAGGGTCAATGCATTGAAGGAGAGCATTGAGCGTCCGAGAACGAGGCTCGCCAAGCCAAGCAGTAGCTCGAGGACAAGGAAGGTGGGGTAATACCTATGGAATTTAAAAATGTGGTTGCAAAAGATAACAGGAATAATATGGTGTGAGGCAGGGGCCAAGTAGGTGGCTAACTCTGGAGGAGGCGGTGTCCACGGCCGAAAACAAAGCGGCCAGGAGCGCACTCCAGCGAGAGAAGGGGGAGGCGGAGGCCAGCGGAGGGCACGGCAAGAGCTCCTGTGCTCGTGGAAAAACACGAGGGTTTGGAGCGTGACTCAAGACCCGAGAGTCCCAGCTTGCCTCGGCTCTTGAGAGTGCCAAAGCCACTAAGGCCGAGGCCCAAAAAGCCTCCTCGTGAGATTGAGGCAATAAAGAAGATCAAGGTGGGTAAGGCACTCTTTATGCAAAGCAAGAATGTAAAAGTCAATTATCTAGTACTCTACCCAGTCCCGAGCTCTCCAGAGAGCTGCCCTGAGACCTGGCCATGGAGTGTCTCCGATGCCGCCGCTTTCTATCGAGCCGAAGAGGGGAGCTCGATTTAAAAGGTGTTTCGGTCTCAAGATGTTGAGGCCGAACACCCGTGCCCTTTGAGCCACTCTAACCTAAGCAATTGGTCGAGCTCCACAAGGTCGCCAACAGCCATGAAGGGCCTTATAGTCTCGTCAGTGGCCAAATGGGAGGCCATGCTCGAGCTACTTCGGGCTAAGCGTGTGGCTGGTGGATGCCCGCCCATGGATCAAAGTCATCACGCGCCTGTCTCAGTATTGAAGGTGCTCAGAGGGCCTTGCCGCAAGCAAGGTGCATCTGGGCAAGCTGGACGCCGAGAAGTTAGTGACGGACAGGCCACCGCCGGCAGCAAAGCCCGAGAAGTATTAATGAGGGCTGCCCGAAGGGTGCCCGCCTTATAGCGGGTGAATGCTCCAAAGATGTAATATTTGAGTAGACTCGCATTTGTTATCCTCGTACGCTGAAAACTTTTCTATATGCGCTAAGCAACGCTTTTGAATTTAAAATATTACCTGTCGCGGCTGCCATTTATCAAATTTGAGAGATGGCGAGTCGCTGGTTTCAAATTTCATGCCACGGTGAGTGTCAGTGTTCGATAAACTTGAGCGCTCTTGTTCCCATTTTGGGTCCTTCGAGGAGGCGCCAACGCAACGTAACCAGGTAAACCGGACTATAATGCTTGAACACTCTCACTTAGCCATAGAATTCTATAATTTTAAATTTCGCAAGCCCCTAGTATTCGAAGAAACCGAGTTCGGGCGCCATTCACGCCTTTGGCCGGACAATGCCGGTTCCTCGCTCTAAGCGCATAAGTCTTTAGGGACTCAAAGAAACTCTTCGAATCAAATAAAGCTGCTCTCGCCTTTATCATGACGGCCAGTTTTAGCTTTTCCATCGAGGTGCTCAACCCACTCAACCGGGCACAATCAAGAAGTTCTCCCAGCGCTACCTTAGCCGATATAACGGAACGTAAGGTACCTAAAACATGGGAGCCGGGCAAACCCAACCATTGACCCAAGACATGATTCGAGCCGATGTATATAATGCTATAAGTTCGGGTGCCGCACTTGTGAAAGTGTTCGACTTGTCACACCATGTTTTTGGGGTACATAAGCCCTCGGTGTATTGGCAGCACTAAATTGTATTTGCTGCACAATGTCATAAATGAATATATATAATGGGAAAGAATGCAATAATAGGCAAGAGCTATATATTGTTGTTCAAAAAGAAATCGCAAATAAAAGCAGAACGATGCAAATTGTGCGATAAGCAAGGCAATGGGACTTTTTGATATGTCCTTCTCCGTGGGGTAAGTTTATGTGTAGTAAAACATGTATATCGCTTCAGAATAGAGACCACCGACACTCGATTTAGTTTTCTACTTCCTCGCTGTTGCATCAGGTATTCGCGCGAATGCCGACAAGGCTTCCGGAGAACTTGAAACTCGAAAGTAAAAGGAAGA
This sequence comes from Aegilops longissima, assembly GCA_021605205.1. Taxonomy (NCBI): domain Eukaryota; kingdom Viridiplantae; phylum Streptophyta; class Magnoliopsida; order Poales; family Poaceae; genus Aegilops; species Aegilops longissima. Next base: position 29,690 of record JAHIAM010005801.1, on the reverse strand, counting down.
AAAGAAAAAAGGAATGACACAAACGGGAGCCCCTTTAGTGTGGTCTAGCTGCATTCTCGGCATGCCGTGGTCGTGGCCTGGCCCCTATGCCCATGGTACTGGGTGAGCGCAATTACGCAAGCGTAGGACTCGCTTCATGCAAGTTCGCGAGGGCTGGGGTTGGGGCTGCATTATTACGCTTGTTCGAACGTGTCAGCGGTCTTGGTCGTAGGTTACCCGCGCGCTTTGACAAGGTCCATTGTTTATTGGCCGGATCCGGAGAATTGCTTTAAGAGGTTGTTCTGCACGGCAGTGGCGGGATGCTCCTCCGCTCGAGGGAGCGCTCGGTGTTTCCATTGACCGTGATTACGCCTCGAGGGCCTGCATCTTGAGTTTGAGGTACGCATAGTGCGACACCGCATTGAATTTTGCGAACGGTTCATCCGAAAGAAGGCGTGATAGCCGCCGAACAGGCTATTGGGTCAAGATTAACCTCACCCGGAAGTTATCCGGGATCCAAGACCACTTCGTGTAACGGAGCCGGCAGTTGGCCTCACACCGGAATGACGCTTTAAAGGTCGCCTTTTGTGGGTTTGATCCCTGACGGGTCTATGCCCATTTTGCGACCGTATCCCGATAAATCAGGTTCAGGTGCCGCCGCCCATCGACCTCGGAGGTGAAACCACAATAATTGGGTCAAGAACCATGCGGTAAACCGCCGGACGGATGCTAGTGGGTGGTCCCATCGATCAAGGTGATCGGGCAGAAGACCATGGGTTGAACTGGGGCGACCGCCCATCACAGATACGCCCTTTAGTGCGCGCTCGCCTCCCTTTTGGGTATGTGGGTTGCGATATCATGTTCACCGTCCGCACTTGTGTGGGAAAGCCCTTCCGTCCTCTATTGTTCGGGCGGCCGGGCTCTTCTCATCATCGCTATGCAGCCCTTGTCGTTGTTTTCGCGCTTAGCTTGCTCTTGTTTGAACACCCAACAATCCTGCTGGTGTGGTTGGTTGGTTTTCGGGGCCGTATCCGCACAAGCGATCAGTATTCGGTCCGTTGACGGGCCCTGGGTATTTTTTTGAATGGCTTCTTCCGCTGACCGGTTTAGAGCCTCAATCCGCATTTATCGTCGATTTCGATTATCACGCACGCGGCGCTTATGCTTGTTGCGACGCCACCTGCCATTGCTGTCCTTGGTATCCAACTACGTGGTGTTTGGCCGTTGTTGCTTCGAAGCAGCTAGCTGTCCTCTCCCGCGCAAAAGCGGGTCATGAGTGGTGAGGGCTGCCATGGATTTCGGCTTTTCCTGTCCTAGGTGCCGGGCTAGCCACCGTCGGATGTTGTGTTTGAAGACGCTAGCGCCTCCCATCCCAAGCTTGACGATCTGATTTTTCTTTGTTAGGAACCGCGGCCCGTAATTGTCCGCCGATTTTTCCGCTGCTGAATTATATGGCTAAGGTCATCGGGCGCCTGGTCGGCCATATGTGCCCCGGAAGTTATCAAGGAATGCGGCTCTGTGTCGCCCCAACAACCGATTGACTCACGGCAAGCTGAGCCAATGCCGAGCTGGTCCTTTGCTTGAGGGGAGGTATTTGATGGCATGTAGATCATCACCGGGCCATGTGGATATGGAGGAGATAGTCCTTGATCCGCACCGCAGGATCTGTGGTACCATCGTATGATTCAATGTTTACGGGTTTGAAGCCCTGATTTGATGATCCATTACTTAACTGTGAAGCATAGTGGGTGTGTGGCGTCAGATAATATATCAGACGAGCTCTATATGAGCTTTGTTCACTGTGGTTCGCCCGCCGGTTTGCTGATCCGGGCGTGACGGTAATCATCCGAGTCGTGCCCACGCCGATCGAGATCGATCTTGTATGCTTTGGCCTATCCTCCAATATATCTCGAAGTCCGCACGATTTCCGGCCTTAGTACTTTTTGAGCGCGCCGGGCGTGGCTTGAGGAGGGCCAGAGGTTCTTCGTCAGGCCACGGGGTGGCCGGTCGCCATGTCGTGGCCGTGACGCGGGTGCTTCCTCCTGACGAGGCAACGGCCTGCGCTTGGGGGTAGCTTTTGAGGGGCTCGTTCATACTCTTCGCCGCAAGGACTTCACCATCCGTCACCAGCAGGTCTTGGTCAGCTCTAAGTTGTTGCTGCTTTTTTCTTGAGGCTGCTTTCGTGGGCCATGAGCCCGCTTAAAAACACTCTTGTTCGACGGGGTCCTCCGCACGACGAATGCTGTCGCCGAGGCTTGCCTGCTTTCGGAGGGGGGGCGATAATTATCATCCTCTACCTTCTTTCCGCCAGACCGCCTTGCATGGACTTGCTCCCTCCTCCCGCCTGAGTCCCGCCGAGGGGGTCATCTTCGCACTGTCCGGGTATTATTGTCTCCCGTGCTCGAATCGCCGCTTTTACTGCGTGGCGGATAGAGCGGCGCCACCGACGCCGGCTGCCTGGGTTGTTTCTTGAGGGGTCATCCTCCGCTGCTCCATCGCCATTCTATCTTTTGGGATGTCCACCATGTATATGTCATATGACGAGGTGGCCTTCCAGCGCCCTGGGCGCTGGTCTTGATCGCCTCCGCACCATCATCCATACCGCCGATGTCTTCGAGTCGAAGTCGAGCATGTCGGTTAAATCATCGGCTGGCTGGCAAAGTGGGTGGTGGGTGGGCGCTGAATTTCTTCGCGTCAATCCCAACCTTCCCGACTCATAGTTCGCCAGGCTCCCCGACAAAGAGAGAGACTTTAATGAGTTCAGGATATGGCCAAAGGGCGAAAGTGCCGAAAGATGTCCGTGGCGGTGAACTCCATAACCGGCGCCAATGGATTTGACCGTAGAGGCGCTGGAGGTTCGGAGTCCAAAAGGAGTCCGCACTGGAGTCACGAAGCCGCAGCGACAGGATGGTGTTTGGCTCAATCGCTGGAGATTTCAGCCCCGAGGCGGTGTCCAACCAACCGCCCTCGATCGGTGTAACCGCCCGGATTAGGGTCTGGAGCGATATCGTGCGGGCCCGTGGCACGCTCGGGCGGCAGAGCTAGATCGCACTCATCGAGACAAAGGCGGGCGCCTCGGCGGGTTCGAGTCCGTCAAGGTCAAATTCTCCACGGACATCACCGATAGTTCAGAGCTTCCAAATCTGACCTGATGGCTGGGCGTAGCTTTCAATCTGCTCCAGATGGCCTAGCTGAATTGGCCCGCACGCAAAGCCGCCAAATACGTAAGATCTGTCCGGGAGAAAAGTATCACCCAGACCGCTGCGCGTGATGATTGAAGGAGCCATCATGCCTATAGGTGACGGCATAGAGGAACTCTCAATGAAAGCACCAATGTCGGTGTCAAACCGCGGATCACGGTAGGGGGTCCCAAACTCGTATGCCTAGGCGGATGGTAACAGGAGACAAGGGACACAATGTTTTTACCCAGGTTCGGCCTCTCGATGGAGGTAATACCCTACCCTGCTTGATTAATATTGATGATATGGGTAGTACAAGAGTAGATCTACCACGAGATCGTAGAGGCTAAACCCTAGAAGCTAGCCTATGGTATGATTGTTGTTCATTCTATGACTAAAACCCTTCGGTTTATATAGACACCTAATAGGGTTAGGTTACAGAGTCGGTTACAATGGTAGGAAATCTACATATCCAGACGCTCAAGCTTGCCTTCCACGCCAAGGAAAGTCCTATCCGGACACGGACGAAGTCTTCAATCTTGTATCTTCATAGTCCGGGAGTCCACCAAAGATATAGTTCGCTATCCGGACACCCCTAGTCCAGACTCCTCAAGAGTCTCGAACCAGCTTCAATGACGAAGAGTCCGCGCGATATTGTCTTCGGATTGTAAGGCGGGTTCCTCCTCCGAATTCATAGAAGGTTTTGAACACAATGATAGTGTCCGCTCGCAAAACAAGTTCCACATACCACCGAGAGAATAATTTTGCACAGATTCATGACGATTCCATGGAGTGACATCACACGGCATGTGCCTTTATTCAATCGCTTTTTATCGTCCCACCTCAGCGTGCTTAGCGAGGCGGTTTCTTGGCATGTCTTATCAAAGCGTAGATCGTGCCCCTTATTCTGGATTCTCATCAATACGGACGCAGTAACCCAACTGCGTTCGCTGGCACGCCCTCTATCAAAGGCGTAGTCCTAATCCACTATGGGGAGGGCTCTGGTATTCAACCTCTTTATAATGAGACCAAGGCCCTCTCTTTTTCCACCTCCATCGAGTTCGCCCGAGCTTCGAAGTTCTAACACCCAAAGCTTCAAATTTAGGCGCTCGCACCTTCGACGATGTCCGCTCCACCAGCTCGGCCGATGGATGTCTTCTTCCGCACACAAAGAAGATGTGCTAAAGCTGCGAGACGCCTGTATTTAACCGGAGATTTTGTATAGGCTGCTTGCTCCAGGCAGGTCATTCCCACTCCCGAGCCCGGCGAGAGCGTGGTGTTCGTGGTCTCACTTCCTTCGGGTTTAGGCTTCCGCCGGATCCTTTGTGCGGGGGCTCATGTTTTATTATTGGCTGATTTCCATGACTTGAATCCTCGAGTCCATCCTCCATATCTCGCATTCATTGTCGAGTGAAGCCTTCCTCCACATTACCCTCACTTTGATTGTGGCTCAAGACCTTCAAGGTGGAGCCAAGATGATCGAGGGGCAACAACCGGAGTGCGGAGGGGTGGTCATAGCAAGTGTGCTGATGCGTCGGGTCTGAGGGCTCTTTTTCAAGAGGAGCTTGGTTTGTGACAACAGGAGGGTTTTATATCACCGCCCTGTGGGCACCAAATGGTGGCGCCACCCGCCTCCGCCAGTCCACCACAGCGGGCCGCATCATGGGTCAACCGGGCTCGATTGGGGCCGCCCAAGGACGCTCTCCTTCAGGTCCGATTCAAACCTCCAAGAAAGAGAGGTCAATCTGGTCGGGCGGCGCAGTTATGCTGATTCTGGCGCCGCCTCGCAAACGCCGCCTCTGTCTGTGGGAGTTTAATCCGAGGACCACGAGCATCCAACATTTTCTAGGCGCGACGCCCAAGGAGATGTACAAACTGTTCTTCGATCACAAGAGAAGTGTCCGGACTTGACCGAGGACGCAGGTCTAAGCTGCAATCACCCGATACTCAGTAAGTAACCTCAAACGGACAGTGTTCATTCATTTATCATATATATGCCCTTCAAGGGAGCCGCTTTTGAACAGAGGGATAGCCAAGGCAAAGTTGATAAGGTGTCCGCCCTCCCAGAGACCACGCCGGATCCCATGCACTAAGATGTTGAAGGCCGCTTTTAAAGAAGGCGAAGGGGAAACAGAAGCAACCGCCTCGCAAAGGAGGCTTTCAAGGAAGAGGGATCAGGATCCTCCCTCCAAGGGAGAAGAGGACCGCTCAAGACCCGAAGCCAAGGCCTCAAACGGAGAAAAAGTCTTCGCGAAAGTCCGCGCCGAAGTACCCAGCCAGCACTATTTCCCAAGGGTATCAGCCTCCAAGAGCCGTAAGTAAAAAGAAGGGGTCCCGTGAATAAAGAACATCCTCAGATTATTTCAAGATAACCAAATTGTACCTTGTAGTTCGGATCTCACCCTTCTCATAGAGCTCGCCTTCGGGGATTCTCCGAGATGATAGAGAGCAAACGCCCACCTATCGGTTTTCAGGAAGGGCGACTAAGTGTCGCCACGAGAGTTTCCCAGAAACCCGGGGGCCTCGACTTGATCCTCTGAAGCGCCCAAGGCTATCCTACTTGAAGGAAGATGGGACATAATTTGATGAAGAAGATCTCCAAATCATAAACCGAAGTGCGCTCTAGCTTGTCAACTGTTGAAGAGGCGGATCTGTCCCACTATCGCCAACTATGATGATAAAAACAAGCGGTTGTCGCACCAATTCCTCGCCGAGAATCTTATCTCGCCAACTCCGAAGCATACTTACATTCCCGACATTGAACCGCCCTCGTTGATAAGTGATCAAGCTGTATTTCAAGCCTTAATCGATCGATCGGGCAATCTGCTGATTTCCACGGGTAGGAGGAAGAAGCTGAACCGCGCGAGATGATCCAAGAATCACGTGTCAAGCCGTGACTAAGCGGAACCGGGGCCGGTTTAAACTACTGCATGCCGGACATGTAGTTGATAAAACAATGATCTTTTGGGCACCGGAATGCCTTGTAATAGGCTAGTTGACATACTTGGTCCGGTATGCCTTCATGCATATTTATCTTCAATCGATGCTTGTTTGATTTATATGTTCCAAAACTGTTTTTGCAATCAAGAAGCTTAAACGCTCGGCGGTTTACCACCGGCAGGTCATGATATCCATGTATATAAAACCAAAGATGATAACTTAGGTTAGAATATATAACCTAATATGAAATATACAATACCGCCATCGCCGGGCAAGATGTTATGGCCAACCTTGTAGCGGGCCGATAACCCAAACTTTGGAGGAGAAAACGACTTCGTTATTATAAGGCCGGTTACAATGTAAACCGCCCGGTTATAATAAACACCGTTTGATCCATAATAAGATGATAACAGAAAATCAGACCGGGCAGATAGTCTCCGGATTAAGATTTGACCATGTTTCATCAATTTGTAATTGATACCAACCGATTAACAATGTCGGTTTGAAAAACGCAACAAAAGAAATGTTTATTAAAAAGAAAACAATTCAAGCCAAGGCAGTAGATAAAACCATTGCAAATGAGGCTTTGAGCCGATCAAGAGGCATTACTATGGTCGGACATCACCAAGCCCCCAAAAAGGCGAGCTATGGTTCGAGTCAGCCAGTCCCCAAATGATGCTTTGGCATTACGCCGATCAAGAGGTGTAGCTATGGTTCGGGTTCTAACAAGCCCCCAAGTGATGCCGTGGCATTGCACCGATCAAGAGGCATCGTGTGGTTCGGATATGACCAAGCTCCCAAGTGATGCTGTGGCTTTGCGCTATCAAAAGGTGTTGCTATGGTTCGACACCACCAAGCCCTCAAGTGATATAATATAAAGCTTTTGAGAAGCTAAATCAAGGTAAACCGGATGCCGCTTAAGAACGGAAGCTCCATGTAACCCACACATGATGTAAAAATAACAGAGACCCTGCTTTAGCTGAGGTTCCGTTTATTGTATTGATCATAATATATACATTGTCATAATATGTACAAGCGTGAGCCAATAGCTCAAGTATAGTAGGGTCAAGATGAGCAATATTCCACGGCCGTTGGTCTCCTCCTCCGATTTACGTGAGTCTTTGCGCCTCTAACATTGATTAGGTAGTATGACCCGCTGTGTAGATTCTGTTGACCACAAAAGGTCCTTCCTAAGGTGGGGATAACTTGTGCATATCTGCTTGATCTCGATGAGCCAAGAACCAAATCTCCTTCTTGAAAGGTTTGGTTCTAACCCGCGATCGCGGATAACGACGCAGATCTTGTCGGGTAAATCGCCAAATGAGCAGCCGCTATGTCATGCTCCTCATCCAACAGGTCAAGAGCTTGTCCGGTTTCTTGTTGTTCGCTTCAACATATGTCGCTACACGAGGTGAGTCATGATGGATGTCACTAGGAAGAACCGCCCGCCTCCATAAACCATGAAGAACGGCGGTATCCTGTTGATCTGCTGGGTGGTGTTGATGCTCCATAACACCGGGTAGCTCTCAACCCAACAACCCGCGTCTGCAAAGGAACCATAAGTCGGGATTGATGCCTCGAAGATCTCTTGATTGCCCTCTCTCGCCTGACCATTGACCGTGGGTGAGCCATCGATGATACTGCTCGATGTGCTCATGTTGACAGTAATTCCTTCATGGCCCCCTTAGATAGATTGGTACCATTATCGCGATAATGCTATGGAAAGCCAAACCGAAAATCACCTTTTTGATGAATTGAACTGCGGCCGCGATCACACTTGCTAACGGGCTCGCTTCTACCCACTTTGTAAACTTGTCAACCGCCACCAAGAGGTGGGTCTTCTTGTCCTTGGACCTCTTGAAGGGCCCAACCATATCCAGCCCCCAAGTCGCAAACGGCCAAGTAATTGGAATCATTCTCAATTTTTAGCCGGTAAGATATGAGCCATCTTGAGAACTTCGACAGCCATCACATCGCCTAACCAAGTCCTCAAGATCAATATGAGCTGTCAACCAATAAAACCATGGCTAAACGCTTTGGCCACCAAAGATTTTGAACCGTGTAGGACCACAATCTCCTTCGTGGATCTCGCGCAAAATTACACAGCCTTCAGAGATACACAGCGTTGAAACGCCTCGACATCCCTAATGATGCAACTTCCATTGATAATAGTCATGGACTTGGACCGCCGGATTATCTCGCCGCCAGTCTCATCTCGTAACTCGCCCGGTTCATGTACGGAGATAAGGAACCGCCCAATCCTGTGATAATATGAAGAGCCGCCACCAATTAAGCTTCCCCGATCGAATAGCCAAATCTCTTCACCAGGAGCTTGACGGACGGATTATACAACATCCAAGAAGACATTAGGCGGACCGTTTGCATTGAGAACCCAATCAGCTCAAAGCGCCCCGCTTTGTTCTTCCGCCGGTCCACATGATCCACCGATAACCTTTAAAGTGACCTGCAATAATATCCACCTCACGCACGATATGTTGCCATGAGCGGATCCTTGAATCCCAAGTGCCGTATAACTTGTTGAGCCACCTGTGTCCGAAAGTTGAAAGTGCATTATATCGACTAGAGGGGGTGAATAGGCGATTTTATGAATTCTTCATCGAGGAATTTGCCAATGAGGAAATTTCTAGCTAAGAACTACTTGCAATGAATAAGTACTCAAGTAAGCATACAGAATGCGGGCATGGTCATCATGATGAAATGAAGACAATCACGAGTATATAAAGCGAATCACAGATAACACAAGATGAAGACAAACAGATCAAGAAATAGAACGAGGAAATTGAGAAAGTCTTCAACAAAGTCTTCAAACACAGATATGAACAAACACTCAACACAAGAATGAGGAAATGAAAGAGTTGAGGAAATAGAACCAGTAAGGTTGGTGAAGACAATGATTTGGTAGACTAGTTCCAACTGCCCCTGGCTTGTACGTCTGTTGGAGCGGCCGAGTATTTAAACTCGAGGACACACAATCCCGACACCCGGGCCGAGCACATGCCTCAGACACCAAGTCTCACCGTATTCTCCTTGAACTAAGGTCACATTGCACTCGCCCAATCACTCGTGGTAAGTCTTCAGCGACTTCCAAACCTTCACAGATTTGGTCACTCGCGATACACAATTCCTCTTGGATGCTCTAGACCATGACGCCTAACCGTCTGGAAGAAGCACAGCCTTCAAAGGTAACAAGCGTTGATCCACACAGATCAATCTCTTCAAGGATACTCAATCACTTTGGGTTTGTAGGGTTTGGTTTGGATTTTCCTCACTGATGATTTTCGCCAAAGTCCCTGGAGGATGGGTTGCTCTCAAATGACAAGTGTCAAGTTCTTCGAGCAGCCAACCAGCTAGTGGTTGTAGGGGGCGGCTATTTATAGCCTAGGAGCAGCCCGACATGATAAGACATAAATGCCCTTCAATGATATGACCGTTAGGTGGATAAGATATTTGGAACAGCCGCGCAAGAAGAAAGAATCTGCCGGAAATTTGACTTTCAAATTCCTCGGCTATCATGTTCTCATCAGGTAGGCACCAAGACCGGCGAATTCCTAACTCTCGTCAGAACAATTCTCAACGTAAGAACTTTGTCTCACATCAAGAAATTGATTGAACTGTATGAGATTTCCAAAGGCTTCACTCAAGGGTTGGTAGTGTAGGATTTTGAGTTCAAGCATCACATGGAAATTTTTCCTTAGTATTTCCTCAACCGCTTTTAACAAGACGGGTGTTTCCTATGACTCAAGAAAGAGAAAATGAAACTACGAAAAACAAAAGTCTTACGCCATGTTCCTCAAATGAATACCAAGTCTTCAAGGTCACACCAATTTCTTTCACTTTCAAAGTCTTTAGAAAGTCTTCGTATCACCAAAGTCTTCATCAAGAACTTCATTTTAGGGTCGATTCTCTCAGAATATCAAACTCCTCATAGACTTATAGACCTATGTACACTCATAAACACTTAGTTCCCTTAACCTATAAGTCTTCAATACACCAAAATCACTAAGGGCACTAGATGCACTTACAATCTCCCACTTTTTGGTGATTGATGACAATATAGGTTAAGTTTTCAACGGGATAAACATATGAAGTATATTGAGGAATTTGATTGCAAGATATAGAAGAACTTCCAAGTGCATAGTGAGGAATTTGCTTTTGAGGCATTGCACATTTGAAGAGTTGAATCATGGAGATCTCTCTATATCTTGTAATTCATACATGCATTTGACATATAATATGAAGAATTTGAAATGCATGATGAAATATGGTGATCTGTAATTCAAAGATGCGGTATTAACACATAACGAGCAATAAGCATGCGTAAGAACACATCAAAAGTATCGAGCACCATCGGGTTTAAGATTACAACTCGATCCAATAAAGTTTCGAACAACGAGAGTTGTAACTTAGAAAAACGCCCATATAGTAGACCCGCTGAAGACTAACTCAAATTTCTCCCCTTTCATCAAATGACCAAAAGGATCAAACCGAGGACTAACGCTCAAGAATATCAAGTTGATGGAGGAGCACCAGCTTGTCGGGTCGGTTGTCGAGTAGGGCCTACCGCAGGTCGCCCAAGTCTTCATTTTCATTAGTGTCGCGATGAAGAATAATAGGATCCGCCACCAAGGAAGGAACCTCGACCTTCTTGAATTTCTTCGAGGTGCGCATCAACTTCTTCCTTGAGACCCATTGTCTTCGCCGTGTCAGAGATGAGATAGAATGCACCAGGTATGGTTGAAGGTTTCATGGAGGTAGTATTGTTTTTCTTCACGGCATTGTGTGTTGAGGTCATGTTGTGAAGAACCAAACTGATGCTTGACCCATTTATGATTGCGATCAACCTTCTCGATGAAGACCGAGGAGTAAATCAAGATCACCATCACCGGTGCCGTGGCTTGAGGATTTTTCGCTGAGGTATTGGGCAGAGTCATGTGTGCAGAGTCATCATTGGTGGAGTAGGATGCAGCTCATAAATTGACCATCCAATGGACGTAATGCCTTCATATATCACAACAGCTTGCCTTGCCTTTGTCATCACCGAGGAAAATGTCCGCTTGAGGACTTCAATTGGAGGCAAGTAGTTGCGTGGTTCGTAGTATCAACCTTGTAATTGAGTGAAGACCTTGTCCCGATGAACCTCATAATCCATGGTGCATGCTTTAGCTCAAAAGGTGACATAGCAATATTTGCCGAGTCCTCATGAAGAAATCATGGAAGTTGACGGAACGCCATGAATGATATTGAAAAGCATATTTTCATGATGCCAACGACTTCTTCATCATTTGAGTCGTGGCCTTGATAGGACTCCATTGTCTTTGTCAATGCGATAGACAATCCGAGGCACATATAGTAATTCCTTGACAAAGAATTTGGTTCGAGGCCTGCCTCGCTTCAAAGGCTTCATCAAGACTTGCATGTAATGATTTGAAAGCTCAGTTCTGTAGATGCAACGAGCACCATCAAGGGAGGACCGAGTGGGAGCTACAATTCAGCTTGTTGGTGCCTTGTAGTGAGTATTTTCCGTCATCCAGCCTAGTACCCATGAGTTCACATCTTCGTAATCTCCGTGATGTGCAAAGTCGATAGAATTGAAGAATGAGTTCTTCATTCCAATCACAGATGTCGCAGTAAATTCAGCAATCCAAAGATCATGAAGAACACCGAGGACTGGCTCAAAGCCCGGCAGAGATTCCATGTCCACGTGAAGGCCTAGGGCGGATGGTAACAGGAGACAAGGGACACGATATTTTTACCCAGTGTTCTGCCCTCTCGATGGAGGTAATACCCTACCTCGCTTGATTAATATTGATGATATGGGTAGTACAAGAGTAGATCTACCACTAGATCGTAGAGGCTAAACCCTAGAAGCTAGCTCATGGTATGATTGTTGTTCGTCCTATCGACTAAAACCCTTCGGTTTATATAGACAACGGTTAGGGGTTGGGTTACAGTTTAAGTTACAATGGTAGGAAATCTACATATCCAGATCGCCAAGCTTGCCTTCCATGCCAAGGAAAGTCCTATCCTGGACACACGGACTAAGTCTTCAATCTTGTATTCGATAGTCCGGGAGTCTCTGCTGAAGATGATAGTTCGCTATCCTAACACCCCTAGTCCAGACTCCTCACCCTTACTTAACCCAATGACTAACTACCTTATATGTGTTGCAGGAAACAATGGGAAGCAATCGAGATTTACAATCGACGTTAGCACGCAGCATGGTCCGTTGTCTAGCAGCACATTATTGTGCAATTGGAGGAACCATTCTAATATTTAGGTTTTAACAATTTGGTCTTGCACATGTAGGTCCCGTCATGAGAGGTTTTGACCCACTGTTCGATCCTTTTACATATGGGGAAATGAGTTTTCCAAGGAATATCAATCAAATCAAGAAACTGTAAAGATTGTTAGGATAAAGAAATTAGCTTACAAAAACAACAAGATCTTTGTCTCAAGACAATGAAGAAGACATCGGTTCACTACAAGATGGTACTAACTATTATACCTTGCCTTTTTTATTCCTTTCGCCCCATTTCCAATATAGAGAAGATATTTATGCACATCCTCGTTCGTGCCTTTCCAAAGTAGTTCATCGATGATTACCTCTCAAACCACCTCTATGGTCGAGGCGAGGAAGGTTTTCATACAACACCCACGGTTCAATATTGAAGTGTTCCTCAAGAGGACGGTAAGGATGGATGGTCAATCATCCACACGACCGCCTAAAGTTGCAAAGACCTCAACATGAATGAAGGCTCAATATTCGCCTTCCGCTCAAGCAGTTTTCCAGCATGAGATGCATCTCGCTATATACCGCCTATGATGCTAATTTCAAAGGTTCTACATGTTGCATGTGAAACTTGGTGTCGCAGTGCGCTGTGTAATGGGGTAGCCGAGTGTCAAGTCAGTATCATGTTGTACCCTCGATGTATTTCAATTATGAAATTATGCTTCCTTAATATGGAAATGAAATATATTATGTGCTTAATAGGAATGTTAATTAGATTAATAAATGGATTATTAATAATAGGGCAATTAGCCTCCTAATTGGGTTTTTGCTATTGCAAACAGCTATTGAAAAAGTACTGTATGGCGACTCAGTAACGCATTACGCTTTCTAGTAATAAACTGTGTTGGGTCAATGAACAATCACACACGACTTTCTCTTGAAAACTGTTTGTATTAGGCTACCTTGGCGCAAACGCTACTACATAAAAATTGTGTGTGATGGATAGCCTTTGCCACACGCCTTCTACTTGGACCGTGTGATGCATTCAATAACGCAAACGACGTATCAGAAAATTGTGTGTGATGTACCTGTGAACGGAAACGCTTTCCTTGGGGCGACTGTGGGATGTACATACGAATGGAAATGTTTAGCGGGACTGACTATGTGGGATGTACTTCATGATCGGAAACAATTTCTCATCAGATAATTGTATTTTTTTAGCTCTACTATACGATTTCTGTATTTGAGCGTCCGGGGTTGCACACTACCTCATTTTGTCGAGTTGCGGTGCCAGGAGGGCATATCCCCGATGGTTTCTGGTCGGTGGGAAGGACCTCCCTATCACCCACACTCACCAGGCGATACGCATCAAATGCCATACGAAAGGGGTTAAAACCGCTTCATACAGCAATCGGACGCTGCATTTAGTGTTATCCCCATAGTTTCCATTTCCCCCAAATTTCTAGATAGCCTCCAAATTTCTCGCGTGGCACCGACATTGTGGAATGCGCATTTAGTGTTGTTGATGGTTTCGCAAGGCTGCTCTTGCTAGTATCACCGCCACGCACGGGTCGCCACCGAGCTCTTCCTTCAAGGTCATCAAGTAAGGTGTACTAACGATTCAATCATCCCGCCAGTTCCAATCTATCCCTGATCTTTTTTAGCATGTCCAAAGTAGCTCCTTGCTGAATCCGCCCTGAATAAACCCCCGAAAGTAATCGTCAGCCAGATCCGAGAGCATGACCTGCACTTCCGCAACACGAAGTTCGACCTTTGAAGTTTTGCGCCACCGAGAAGTACCAAAGCTGAGTTGTGTGCATGGGCACACTCCGCCGACGTATGCACGGAGGGATTTGACATTGGTAGGCGGTTTCTCGCTTCCCCTTAGAGGTTAGTGCTAAGTTCATCATTTTACTTGAGTTAATACCACCGGCCATCCTAAATAGTATTTAACATTGGGTGATGATATGAGGCTTGTGTATTTGTTAACCTGCTGGATGAAGAATGGCATGGTAGGGCTGAGAGTGTTATCACCAAGCTCACGTAAGATAAATAAAGCTAGAGAAGAAACTCGCTGATCCTGAATGAACAATCAAGACGATGAAGCAAGAAAGAATCAATCACAGCAACCGATGAAAGCAAGAGACAAGAAGGAACTAGTATGTGTACTTGTGGTTGTCGTGATTAGCCATGTTCTATGCGCTGTTTGCAATGATGATTAGGGTTTTGTTTGACAAGATACTAAAGCACATCCAGACAGTGTCTAAGTAATGCACATCTAGGTCCTATGCTATTGATGTTACGCCAAGATTCGTGCATATATTTTCCTTTGTCTTTTTTTTTCTTTTTCTTTGTAGTTTGATTATTACCGATTTGTCAATAAGAAGAGCTCAATGTATTGCTTGCCAACTGTCAGATTCCATTTGTACCGGTATCAAAAGGTAATCCCAAAACTCGCTCCTTGTTTTTGTCCCGAAAAGAAACCAGCCAAATAGCCAATAGGAGTCATGCGCGCAACCCGAGAATTTGGAGGACCGGAACAAATAATTGTGGTTGATTATATCGTGGTTAGATAATACGCCAACCCCACTTCAATTGGCATTTCTCTTCTCTGCATACCCCGCTTAAGTGTCCACCATGTTCATCGCCCCCAGTAGGTCACAGCTACACACCGGGCACACACTCGCATCCATGTCGAGCGATAGCGAGGACGACAGCTCGAGCCAAAGAAACTGGTGCCCGATTATAGGTCAACATCGAATCATCTCGCCATCTTCCATGAGTCCAGCCGCCGAGCCCGCACTCGATTATATCCAGATCATGGAAGGTACACTGCCTCCGGAGTCGCCGACGACAACCTAATGGACGAGGAGCCGCCGGAGGACTAAGAAGAGGACATGGCGATGATGAGGAGGAATGGTCGAACGAGGAGGACGCACAACCCACAACAACGTATTTATGATGATGGCGGCGGTGATGAAAAGCCAACGGTCAACGAAGAAGAAGCCGCCCCCGCCAAGACGATGTCGGGCCATCCAACAACAACAACAACAACAACAATAAGGACTAAATTAAGGCATCAGATATATCTCTATTTCGCTTGCTCATATTAATTTGTTATCTCTTTTTATCCTCACAATCTTGTCGCATAGCTAGTAATACATATTCGATGAGATCTTCTACATTATCGCCATAGGTTGGTTGTTGAACTATGTGCCCGACGAGCACCCAATTCACAAAAAGACCGTATGGGTTGTCTAAAATGATCGCACACAATTTCGACATCAATTGTTCTTTGCGGTATCACACACATCTTGTTACGTCAATCGCTTGTGTTCACTCTCGATCATCGCAAACGGTTCATCGGATCGAATCGTATGCAGCGATATCGCACACAACTTGATCCGCTGCCGCTATGTTGTTCTCGCTCATCGCAAATGGTTCATATGGATCAACCAGATGCCCATCATCGCATTACGCAACTAAAATCTGAACCATGTTTGATGTATCATTCATCGCAAACGCTTTTCGTCCTTTTTGATATTTTTTACATCACTGCTTGTATTAATGCATCGCATACGCTTCGCCAAAGGGTCTCTCGATTGTAGTGTCGTGTTAGCAGAACTCGCAGAGTGTGTGTTTGACATTTTGATGATATGTATGTTGTGATTCCCTTAGTGGTGTCATGTGGACGTCGACTACATGGCACTTCACCATATTTGGGCCTAAGGGAATGCATTATGGAGTGGTTATTAGATGATGGGTTGCTAGAGTGACAGGTCTTAAATCCTTAGTTTATGCGCTACTGTAAGGGTCCGATTTGGATCCAAAAGTTTAATGCTATGGTTAGATTTTATCTTAATACTTTTTCAGAAGTTGCGGATGCTTATGGGGGGTTAATCATAAGTAGGAGGTTTGGTGAAGTAAGAACAACACCTAAGCACCGTTCATCCACATATCAAATTGTCAAAGTAGCGTAACACGAATCAAACCAACATGATGGAAGTGATATGGTGAAATTCCTGTACCCTCAAGAACGCTTTTGCTTATCATAAGAGACCGCTTGGCCTCAGTAATTTGCCACAAGAGGATTGGGCTACCATGCATAAAAAATACACTTCCGTGATGATACATGTTTGTCACAAGAGGTCATGTTTTTGTCATTCATGTACATCCATGACGCATTTTATGACGTAACCAAGATAGTCATACTTGCGGTGGCCATAGAAGTGTTCCATGACATTAACAAAAATATCATCATTTAGTGTTCACTTCCATGACGATAAATCGCACAATATAGAAGTGTTGGCCAAGGGTGACCGGCACATGGCATCCACCGAATGGCTCGCCACGCTTATCGTGTCCGGTTTGGATCCGATAACTGGTTAATGTAGCCCCGACCAATGGGGATTTTCCACGGTAAAATCATCATTGGCTCGAGGAAACACGGTTGGCTCACCGCTGGGACAAATGTCATACACTCATTGGTCCGGCGCGCCTATGATACATCGACATGGCACGCCCAACAGAGGCCCATTCCGTGAAAAGTCCTACCGCTTGACTTGGTCAAAATGTATGGGCCGTCACGGAAAGCTTGTTAATGGCCTGTTCGATATAGCCCATTTACAGCTCGTTAACCCAGGTCTGCTATTAATTCTATCCGGACTTAGGCCCAGAGCGCCATCCGGGCCATCCAATATTCCTTCCTGCTTTAACTTTCGCCCATGTATATCCCATGAAGTCTTTCGCCCATATGAGGCCCTTTTGTAACTCTTTTGGCCCATTAATGGCCCGTGGTGAACCGGCCGTAATGAACAATGTACCACTTTATACCCATTAACGCCCATTATTCCATTGGGTCATTTCCAGCCCATGTTATCTTTCGCCTTCTCGTGGCCCATTTATTCTGGGCTCATTTCCAAAGATTCGCTTACTTCTACGGTCCGTTACGGCTTTTTTCTCGCTTAGGGCCAAATTTAGCCTGGTGGTTACAGCCGTCTGCTTGTGGTCTGCTATCACAAGGCTACTGCTTTCATAGCTGCCATCAAATATGGCCTATTAACGATTTAATTGCTATGGTCGGGCCCATGAACGGATTTATTCCAACTTCTAGCCCGCTTATGGCCATACATGCGCTCGTTATTGGCCCATGTTCATTAATCGATCATACGGCCCGTAGAAGGCCCATTGTGTGTACGGCCCGTGAGAAGGCCCATTGTTTCTATGCCGCTTAAAAGGCCCATTATTTCTATGGCCCTTAGAGGCCCATTGTTTCTACTACCGTAGGAGGCCCACAAGAATTACATTAAATATGTAGACCATGGTTATTGTGGCCTAGTTTTAAAAAATAGGTTATTGAGGCCACTAGCAAACAGCGAAAAATAATCGACCGACTACAAGCAAACAAATAAACAAGACAATAAGGAAATAAGTAAGCAAGCAACTTATGCTAGCCTATTACGCTTATTACACATATTGTCGTGATTTTGTCACCGGCAGATGTCCTCATGAAAGGACTTAGTCGTGGAGCCATCGCTATGGGTTAGCTTGAAGGGGTTAAAGCGACAAGGGACGCAAGAGAATTTATACTAGTTTGGCCCCTTCGATGAAGGTAAAAGCCTCACGCCTACTTGTGATGGAATTGATGGGGTTTCATGACCAGGAGCCAATATGCTTCACCTAAGTCTCGAGTTGTTGTCCGTTGTCTGAACGTCACGGTCGCCCTTATATACATGGGTGACACCTGCCGGTTTACAGAGTCCCCGAGACCGCTCATAGATGTGTCCGGCCTGGTCTCCACTCTTCCTAGCTTACAACACAAGTTACATACTAATGCGGCTCACTACTACATGCCTTGAACTGCTCCGGGCCTTGGGCCCTTACATAACATCCTCATCTCGCTTCATGGGCTTCAAGCATACTTGACTACCGATGAAGTTAACTCCACCGCCCCGGCCGGTTTACGCCTAAAGAGTAATATCCCCAACATTAGGCCCCGCATTGGTTTGAACAGTTCATGTCAACTTAGAAAAAACTTCGCCTTCAACATCTTCTCGTAATTTGGTAAACCGCCGCGGATATCATCTTCAAATCGTGGTGAACCGGGCGGACGTCATCTCGTTAAAAACTGATATGATACATCTTCATTAATGGGTCCTCACTAATCGAGGTGACAGCCCGCCACTTCCAAATTTCTGGCCCTCGATTTTCGCTACTAACACTTATCCTTGCCTTTATAAATAAGACCGAGGGGTCATTTTTTCCTCGTCGCCTCTTCGTCATTCTCCTTGCGCCGCCAGCTTGAGCTCCGCTGACCATCGCCTCTTCTCCGACCTTTGGCTGCCACGATCACCCCGAACGCACTGTAACATCATGTTTCTTCCGCTTCTTTTCCTCAGCTCCTAGAAGTTCTCTCCTTTTCCGCCTACAGATCTGCTCTAGGGTTTCCGTGTTCTTGGTGTACATCATTCGCTTTTTGTTCATATGATTCTCGATAAACTCCTGAATATCTGCGCTCGTAGTGGTAGCTTTTAGCCCGCTTCCCACTTACACATCTCAAAACAATAGATTTTATCCCAACCTTTACCATTGGTTCGGCATCGCTTCCTAGGCTTTGAATATACTTCCCTTTCCGACAAACCTCGATCCAAAATTACAACATAATCTTGTGAAACCTGTTTTCGCTCACTTACTCATCTACAGCCTTGACTCTTCAATGCTTAGACTAGGTTGTTTAACTTTGTAGAGAAAATGACAACCTATATACCATTAGTCCCCTTGTTGAACCGCCAAACTTTACCGTGGCCCTGTTGCATTGTTGAACTCGTTTATAGATAATCAATTCTGCTTAACAAATATGCATCATCATGTAACTCGCCCAACGATTCTTGAACCGACAATTATCAGATTGTAGATCCTGCCATGGACAAACAAGTGTATGAGTGCAACTGGTCCTTCGAGGATCAAGATCGCGAACAATCTGTCAAAACGGGCGCTTTTAAGCGGAATAACGCTATTCATCTGGAGGGTCCCCGTCTTAATGTCCTCCTACTCCCAAAGAAGGAGAAGTTATTGTTTTTGCTAATCATTTAAGCCGGGCTTCAACCTCCCCGTTCAAAGTTTTTTCGGGATGTCTTAGCCAACTTTCAACTACACCCACAAGATATCGGTCCTAACTCCGTAATCAATATCTGCCACTTCCAAGTCTTCAGTGAGGTTTACCTTCAGGAGGAACCTTCAGTAGAGCTATTCAGGGACTGCTTTCACCTGAACCGCCACACAGAATTCAAACACGGATCCAACACAAAACTGGGCGGTGTATGCATTCGAGAAGGAAAGAAGTCACCTTCCTCATGCCAATCTTCACAAATATCCCAAGGAGTGGAACCAGACCTGGTTTTACCGCAAGGATACCTCTCCTTCAAGAAAATCTCGCCGGTTACCGTCCCGAACGCTCGAAAGCAAAACACACCTCTTCCTCCGAGGCTAATCGCTAAGAGAGAGTCAAATATTCTCTCAACTATCCAAGCTTAGGGCGCGGCCAACG
Source organism: Aegilops longissima (assembly GCA_021605205.1). Classification (NCBI taxonomy): domain Eukaryota; kingdom Viridiplantae; phylum Streptophyta; class Magnoliopsida; order Poales; family Poaceae; genus Aegilops; species Aegilops longissima. The sequence continues at coordinate 9,796 of JAHIAM010005801.1, read as the reverse complement.
GGTTGACAGAGGTTGATTTTGCGCTACTGCCGGATATCCTAGAGTGTCCTCGCCTTAAGCCAACGCCTTGTTTGATGTGTGAGTACATCGAGATGTGGTGGACGCCCAATACATTGATATGCAACTTACAGACGACGGTTAGCAAGCTGTCAAAAGATGTTGAATGAACCAGAAGATGTGTGCTCAAACCGCCTACCCCTTCTCGCTAGGCCATTAACAAACCGCCAAATTGTAAGAATTATACCTTCGCTTATGAAATTACCTTTGTCCAAATATTCTTCAAAATGTTATTATTTTTAATGTATGCATGATCCGCTCGAACAAGAAACTCCACAAGATAAACCAAAGAAGCCAACCCGCAAAAGACCAAAGTCGGAAGAAACTCGCTAACAGGAAGAGAACCACCAGATCCTCCCATCCACCGGGCTGATTTATGATGTGGGTGACCGGATCTTGAGGTAGAATTTGACTCACTTGGTTTATTTTTCATAACGCCTTATTGATGATGACTATTACCAGGACGACGCTGAAGTCACCACGCCGATGTCAGAGAGGTAATCGCCCTTTCCTCCGATTCAAACCCTTTGCCTTCACTAAAACCCGCTTCAGCAAACCGGAAAGTTAAAATTTCATCCTCTTGCTTATTTGGACCCAAACTTTCTTGTGAAGACACAACAGCGACAAAGCTCACAAGACAACCCGCACGCAAATGTCAGTAGTTACCTCCGCGTTTCATCAACAGTCCGTTCGAAACGCCGCTCAGAGGTTCTAATTCTCTTGTCATCAGATGCCCTAAAGCGGTTGTTTTCGCCAACCTCTTAATCTGTCTCGATTCCAATTATCGTGGCACTTCTCATTCCTCATCTCGGTGAGTCATCACCAAAAGTCCACCGCCAAAACGGTCCTTGGGTAAGTTGTTCACTTGCCTTATCTTTAACATGTATTTTATACGCTATAATCGATCTTCATGCTTTATTTTCTTAGTGCCAAACCCTAAAGAGGCCTCGAAAAACGGCAAGAGGAAGCTACAGCTTACTAAACCGAGAGAATACTGCACTCCTAAAGAGGCCAATCTTGATGACATGTCAATGATCCACCACCACAAGACCATGACTTTATTTCTCTAACAAGCATAAGTCGACACCACAGCCCCGGTTGATCAGCCAACCATTTCTATCTCGATCGATAAACCGGCTAGTCCAGCAAAGAATAATCGACAAACCGCCGACCCCTGGCAAACCGTGAAGAAAAAAGATGATGATGTCCTGATTATCGGCTTTGGCCATACCAACTAAGTAATCTCTGTTGCTTTGTCAAGACATACCGCCAAAGAGGAATTCTCTCATGTTGGCAAAGGCAAGTGAAGAATGTTGATTTGTCGGTCATATGCCACTCTGAATGCTCAAGTTCTTTCATTCCGCTATCTAAACCGCCTGCATACCGTCAGCCGTGATTATGAAGCTGGCCCGGTGAATATGATGAAAGAAAATATGAGGTGACTTCATATACTTCTCTCGCTTGTATTATTTCATAGCTTATCAACTCCAATAGTTCTCTAAGTAACGGCTTAAGATATCAACTTAAACCGGGACTTGTTAATAAGTATCCACTCGTGAACCTCAATGGCATCTTTAACCTTGCCGACGAGTTCTACAATGGCTAATTGAAAAGATAAACCGGACTATGAAAGAAAATTTTTCAGACAAGAGACTTTGAATAAATAGCCATTAGCCCTCAAGTGCCAAGTTGAATACTTGTATTGAGCTTGGGAATTTGTAGAAATCAGCATTTACGAAGAGCAAATATGTGCTAGCCCCAAGTACCAAGGGCATAACTTGTTATGTGGCTGGTACTTCAAATTTGTACCGTTATTTCATCATATAACTATCCTTGTGCAGGTTGAGCTTGAGCAAGAGAGAAAATCAAACCACCGACCGCAGGAGAACCTTAAGTCGCAAAACAAGTAAACTTCCAAGGCAAAGGAAGAATTGACCAGCGCTTTGAGTGCTATGGAAAACTTAAAGAGGGATTCAACAAAGATATGGCGGATTGGGCGATCGAGAATCCGCCGCTTAACGCAAAGGGCTGAAAAGTGGAAGTCATTTTTAAACCGGTGGTTGATGAATCGACCAGCGTGAAGTTTATGTGTTCATGCCATGACTGTATTGTATGGTAAGCATCCTTTGTTTTCTGAATTGATCGACTGCTTCATGTAGCCATGGGTTTACCAACCCTTGCAATGATAAAGGAACTCAGATTGCCACTTGGGATCGGATGCGGAAGAAGTTAAAGCTGCCTACACTCGATAGATAGAATCAGACCGTGCACAACGGATTACCTATACTGCTTCCCACAACAACTGCCTACCAACCTGATCAAAGACACCCTTAAAGGTTATCTATGCTCCCGCCTGGTTGAAGAGCTGAAGAAATCTGCTGCTAGAACAGTGCCTTGAATGCCCTAATCCGCAAAAGCGCAAGTGCCTCGACTTTGATCCCGTTGAAGTTGCCTCAAGGCTATCCCAGCTTGAAGGAAGATGGGACATAATTTGATGAAGAAGATCTCCAAATCATAAACCGAAGTGCGCTCTAGCTTGTCAAATGGTTGAAGAGGCGGATCTGTCCTACTATCAAGCCAACTATGATGATAAAAACAAGCCAGTTGCTGCACCATTCCTCAAGTCGAGAATCTTATCTCGCCAATCCGTAGTTAATACCCTACATTCCCCGACATTGAACCGCCCTCGTTGATAAGTGATCAAGCTGTATTTCAAGCTCAATCGATCTTCGACTGGCAATCGCTGATTTCAAACCACCGGTAGGGAGGAAGAAGCTGAACCTGCGCGAGATGATCCAAGAATCGCAGTGTCAAGCTGGTGACTAAGCGTGAACCGGGGCCGGTTTAAACTACTGCATGTCGTGACATGTAGTTGATAAAAACAATGATCTTTTGGGCACCGGAATGCCTTGTAATAGGCTAGTTGACATACTTGGTCTGGTATGCCTTCATGCATATTTATCTTCAACTGATGCTTGTTTGATTTATATGTTCCAAACTGTTTTTGCAATCAAGAAGCTTAAAACGCCCTGGCGGTTTACCACCGGGCAGGTCATGATATCCATGTATATAAAACCAAAGATGATAACTTAGGTTAGAATATATAACCGAATATGGAAATATAATACCTGCCATCGTTTGGCAAGATGTTGGCTGGCCAACCTTGTAGCGGGCCGATAACCCAAACTTTGGAGGAGAAAACGACTCTTACATTATAAGGTCGGTTTACAATAAACCGCCCCGGTTATAATAACAATTGCTTGATCCATAATAAGATGATAACAGAAAATCAGACCAAGGTGATAGTCTCCGGATTAAGATTTGACCATGTTTCATCAATTAGTAATTGATAATAAACCGATTAACAATGTCGGTTTGAAAACGCAAATAAAAGAAATGTTTATTAAAAAGAAAACAGAATTCAAGCCAAGGCGTAGATAAAACTATTGCAAATGAGGCTTTGAGCCGATCAAGAGGCATTACTATGGTCGGATACCACTCAAGCCCCCAAAAGCGTGAGCTATGGTTCGAGCCAGTCAAGTGTCCCCAAATGATGCTTTGGCATTACGCCGATCAAGAGGTGTAGCTATGGTTCGGTTCCACTAAGCCCCCAAGTGATGCCGTGGCATTGCAATCGATCAAGAGGCATCGCCAGGTTCGGATATGACCAAGCTCCTTAGTGATGCCGTGGCTTTTGCCCTATCAAAAGGTGTTGCTATGGTTCTATACCTACCAAGCCCCCAAGTGATATAATATAAAGCTTTTGAGAAGCTAAATCAAGGGGTAAACCGGATGCCGCTTAAGAACGGAAGCTCCATGTAACCAATAACATGATGTAAAAATAACAGTAGACCCCGCTTAAGCCGAGGTTCCTGGTTTATTGTATTGATCATAATATATACATTGTCATAATATGTACATAAGGTAGCCAATAGCTCAAGTATAGTAGGGTCAAGATGAGCAATATTCCACGGCCGTTGTTCTCCTCCTCCTCATTTACGTGAGTTCTTGCGCCTTTAACATTGATTAGGTAGTATGACCCGCTGTGTAGATTCTGTTGACCACAAAAGGTCCTTCCCAAGGTGGGGATAACTTGTGCATATCTGCTTGATCCTCGATGAGCCAAGAACCAAATTCCTTCTTGAAAGGTTTTGGTTCTAACCCTACGATCGTGGATAACGACGCAGATCTTGCCGGTAAATCGCCAAATGAGCAGCCGCTATGTCATGCTCCTCATCCAACAGTCAAGAGCTTTGCCGCTCCTTCTTGTTGTTCGCTTCAACATATGTCGCTACACGAGGTGAGTCATGATGGATGTCACTAGGAAGAACCGCCCGGCCTCCATAAACCATGAAGAACGGGCGTATCCTGTTGATCTCGCTGGGTGGTGTTGATGCTCCATAACATCAAGGTAGCCTCAACCCAACAACCCGCGCCCGCTGCAAAGGAACCATAAGTCGGGATTGATGCCTCGCAAGATCTCTTGATTGGCCCTCTCTCGTCAATTATTGACCGTGGGTGAGCCAACATGATACGCTGTCGATGTGCTCAATGTTAACAGTAATTCTTCATGGCCCCTTAGATAGATTGGTACCATTATCAAAGATAATGCTATGTGGAAAGCCAAACCGAAAATCACCTTTTGATGAATTGACCGTACGGCAGACATCACACTTACTAACCGGCTCGCTTCTACCCACTTTGTAAACTTGTCAACCGCCACCAAGAGGTGGGTCTTCTTGTCCTTGGACCTCTTGAAGGGCCCAACCATATCCAGCCCCCAAGTCGCAAACGCCAAGTAATTGGAACTATTCTCAACCTTAGCCGGTATATGAAGCGATCTTGAGAACTTCCACAGCCATCACATCGCCTAACCAAGTCCTCAAAGATCAATATGAGCTGTCAACCAATAAAACCTATGGCGTAAACGCATGGCCACCAAAGATTTTGAACCGTGTAGTGACCACAAATCTCCTTCGTGGATCTTCAAGCAAAATTATACAGCCTTCCTCAGAGATACACAGCGCTGAAACGCCTCGACATCTCTCGCAATGATGCAACTCTCCATTGATAATAGTCAAGGACTTGGACCACGGATTATCTCCGCTCTGCCGTAGTCTCATCCTCTCGTAACTCATTTCTTGTTCATGTACGTAGATAAGGAACCGCCCAACCCAGGATAATATGAAGAGCCGCCACCAATTAAGCTTCCCCGATCAGAATAGCCAAATCTCTTCACCGTGGGAGCTTGACGGACGGATTGCATGTAATATCCAAGAAGACATTAGGCGGACTGGGTTGCATTGAGAACTCAATCAGCTCCTAATGTCCGCCGCTTTGTTCTTCCGTCGGTCCACATGATCCACCTCGATAACCTTTAAAGTGACCTCCATATCCATTCTCACGACATTTATATGTTGCCATGAGTGGATCCTCGAATCATGCCGTATACTTGTTGAGCCACCGTGTCCGGAGTTGAAAGTGCATTATATCGACTAGAGGGGGGTGAATAGGTTTATTTTATGAATTCTTCATCGAGGAATTTGCCGATGAGGAAATTCTTAAGTAAGAACTACTTGCAAATGAATAAGTACTCAAGTAAGCATACAGTAACGCGGCATGGTCATCATGATGAAATGAAGACAATCACAGAGTATATAAAGCGTAATCACAGGATAACACAAGATGAAGACAAACAGATCAAGAAATTGAACCGAGGAAATTGAGAAAGTCTTCAACAAAGTCTTCAAACACAGATATGAACAAACACTCAACACAAGAATGAGGAAATGAAAGAGTTGAGGAAATAGAACCAGTAAGGTTGGTGAAGACAATGATTTGGTAGACTAGTTCCAATCACTGCCCCGCTTGTACGTCCGGTTGGAGCGGCTGAGTATTTAAACTCGAGGACACACAATCCCGGACACCCATGAGCACACAGCTCAGACACCAAGTCCTCACCGATTCTCCTTGAACTAAGGTCACACAGCACTCGCCCAATCACTGTGGTAAGTCTTCAGCGACTTCCAAACCTTCACAGATTTGGTCACCAAGCATCCACAATCTCTTGATGTTTCTAGACCATGACGCCTAACCGCCTGGAAGAAGCACAGTCTTCAAAGGTAACAAGCGCTGGATCCACACAGATCAATCTCTTCAAGTGATGCTCAATCACTTTGGGTTTGTAGGGTTTGGTTTGGTTTTTCCTCACTCATGATTTTCGCCAAAGTCCTCTGAGGATGGGTTGCTCAAATGACAAGTGTCAAGTTCTTCTGAGCAGCCAACCAGCTAGTGGTTGTAGGGGGCGGCTATTTATAGCCTAGGGAGCAGCCCGACATGATAAGACATAAATGCCCTTCAATGATATGACCGTTAGGTGGATAAGATATTTTGGAACAGTCACAAGAAAGACAAAGAACGGCCGGAAATTTGACTTCAAATTCCTCGTATTATCATGTTCTCATCGTAGGCAATCCAAGACCGGCGAATTCCTTAACCTCCGAACCAATAAATTCTCAGCCGTAAGAACTTTGTCTCACATCAAGAAATTGATTGAAATGTATGAGATTTCCAAAGGCTTCACTCAAGGGATTGGTAGGTGTAGGATTTTGAGTTGAGCATCACATGGAAATTTTTCCTTAGTATTTCTCAACCCCTTTAACAAGACTGGTGTTTCCTATGACTCAAGAAAGAGAAAATGAAACTACGAAAACAAAAGTCTTCACGCTTCATGTTCCTCAAATGAATACCAAGTCTTCAAGGTCACACCAATTTCTTCACTTTCAAAGTCTTTAGAAAGTCTTCGTATACCAAAGTCTTCATCAAGAACTTCATTTTTAGGGTCGACTTTCTCTCAGAAATATCAAACTCCTCATAGACTTATAGACCTGTGTACACTCATAAACACATTAGTTCCTTAACCTATAAGTCTTCAATACACCAAAATCACTAAGGGCACTAGATGCACTTACAATCTCCCCTTTTGGTGATTGATGACAATATAGGTTAAGTTTTCAACGGGATAAATATATGAAGTATATTGAGGAATTTGATTGCAAGATATAGAAGAACTCTCCTCAAGATGTGCATAGTGAGGAATTTGCTTTTGAGGCATTGCACATTTGAAGAGTTGAATCATGGAGATCTCCCCATATCTTGTAATTCATACACGCATTTGACATATAATATGAAGAATTTGAAATGCATGATGAAATATGGTGATCGATGTAATTCAGATGCGGTATTAACATATAACGAGGAATAAGCATGCGAAGAACACATCAAAAGTATTTGAGCACCATCGGGTTTAAGATTACAACTCGATCCATAAAAAGTTTCAGAAGAACAGAGAGTTGTAACTTAGTAAAACGCCCATAGTAGACCCGCTTGAAGACTAACTCAAATTTCTCCCTTTGTCATCAAATGACCAAAAGGATCGAAATCGAGGACTAACGCTCAAGAATATCAAGTTGATGGAGGAGCGCCAGCGCTTGTTTGGTCGGTTGTCGTAGTAGGGCCTACCGCAGTTGTCGCCCAAGTCTTCATTTTCATTAGTGTCGCTGATGAAGAATAGGAGCTGGCCACCAAGGAAGGAACCTTGACCTTCTTGAATTTCTTCGTGGAGGTGCGTACTACCAATTCTTCCTTGAGACCCATTGTCTTCAGCTTCAGGCCGGTAGAGATGAGATAGAATGTAGCCTGGTATGGTTGAAGGTTTCATGGAGGTAGTATTGGTTTTTCTTCACTGCATTGTGTGTTGAGGTCATGTTGTGAAGAACCAAACTGACGCTTGACCCATTTATGATTGCGATCAACCTTCCGATGAAGACCGAGGAGTAAATCACGATCGCCATCACCCTGGTGCTGTGGGCTTGAGGATTTTTCTTGGCGAGGTATTGGCGGCAGAGTCATGTGTGGCGAGTCATCATTGGTGGAGTAGGATGCAGCCTTGTAAATTGACCATCCAATGGACTAATGCCTTCATCTATCACAGCAGTTGCCTTGCCTTTGTCATCACCGAGGAAAATGTCCGCTTGAGGACTTCAATTGGAGGCAAGTAGCTGCAGTGGTTCGTAGTATCAACCTTGTAATTGAGTGAAGACCTTGTCCCGATGAACCTCATAATCCATGGTATAAGGCTTTAGCTCAAAAGGTGACATAGCAATGTTTGCCGAGTCCTCATGAAGAAATCATGGAAGTTGATGGAACGCCATGAATGATATTGAAAAGCATATTCTTCATGATGCCAACGATTTCTTCATCATTTGAGTCGTGGCCTTTGATAGGACTCATTGTCTTTGTCGTAATGCGATAGACGTCCGAGGCACATATAGTAATTCCCTTAGAAGAATTTGGTTCGAGGGCCCTGCCTGGCTTCAAAGGCTTCATCAGCACTTGCATGTAATGATTTGAAAGCTCAGTTCGTTGTAGATGCAACGAGCACCATCAAGGGAGGACTGAGGAGGGGCGAAGCAATTCAGTTGTTGGTGCCTTGTAGTGAGTATTTTCCACATCCAGTCCAGCACCCATGAGTTCACATCTTCTAATCTCCTGATGTGCAAGGTCAGATAGAATTGAAGAATGAGTTCTTCATTCCAATCACGTATGTCAAGCAGAAATTCAGCAATCCAAAGATCGTGAAGAACATCGAGGACCGGCTCAAGCCCGGCAGAGATTCCATGTCCACGTGAGGAATATGCATGATCAAGACTTTGTCTTTGTTGAATAGCACAGGAATAGAAGTTGGCTTGACTATAGTCCGTAAACGCCTCTTCCTTATGCGAGCAGAAATATATGGGTTGTAGTCTGAAGAATACATGCTCGCCGAAGAAATCTTCAGCCTTGAACTTTTGCTTTGTTGAGAATGGACTCTTTGCTTAAGAGGAGTGTCAAGTGAGTTGCATCACGACCTCGTGAATCGCAATCTCGTGTTCTTCAGCCGAGGATTTTCTCGTTCCTCTTCATATGCGTCCTACGTGTTCATAGGATCAGCAGCAATGTTCTTCATCACTAGTGGCTGGAATTTCTTCATGCATGCATGAGGTGGGATGAGTTTCTTCGAGCCCATTTGAACTGTTAAGTGTGGGACCGAGGAATTTGTTGGATTGGGGTGAAGAGTGGAGAATTTGGATGCTGACTTTCCCAAAAGTCATCATTCATCACAAGCGCAGTGCATCCAATATCCACGTTCTTCATCTTCAATTTTCAACACCAGCCTCTTCAATGTGAACCGAGGCATAGGCGAGGAATGATTGGTGTTGAAGGGATTGCATCCACTTCAATTTCTTTCATCAATGCTGCTCGACGGCAGCAGAATGATTTTCTTCATCGATCCTAGGGATCTCATATTCTTCACCAAAAGGAACAAGGTCCTTGATGGTGGCTGGAGGAAATCGTAACAACATCAATTGATTTTCAAATGAGCTGGTCATAGGCTTCATCTTCTTCGAGCTGAAGATTTCAAGCGTAGCCGATGCTTTCCTTTTCTTCACGCAGCTCGCCTCGCAGCCTTGGTCTTCTTCACATCTCGATGTGATGGAAGGATAGGAGTTGGCGAAGGCAGGAGGAGCCGAGGAATCTGCTTGAATTTCTCGTGCAAAATCGATGCAAGCTTTCTGACTTTTTCGCTTCTTCAGCGCACTACTAGTGGATGCCCGCAATTTCATCGCAATGAATGGAGTCATCACCAGAACTAGCATTGTCTTCAAGAGGCTGAAAATCATCGCCGTGCAACAGTTTC